>CBVK0101774093.1:0-15725 GCA_900067695.1 Picea abies | reverse complement strand
CCCACTTTGCTACAAATAGTAAATTCTCCACTTCTAGTTGCAACTAATTTGTTTTTATTTTTTTTTCTTGTTGCAACCTTTTAACCCATGACTAACCACTTTGACTGGTCAAATTCTTCTAGGAGATTTTATAATGACTTCTTTTAACTTCTAGGGGCTTCTAGACAACACATGAGGATTATCCAACTTCACAAGACCATAACTCTCTAACCATGAGGAGTTATGTGACATTCCACATATCACCGGAAATGGCATGACAAGCACTATCCATCTAGAATAGTCTCACTTGGAAATTCATTGATATTCATTACATTATTCCAAAATAAACCTTGGTTTCCTTAACCACACATCTAGGATGACTCAACCACTTAACCATTTGAACTTCACAAAGAGTCTTCTCGTGAGGGATTTCACCATAACAGGACCACTTTGGATTTCATCCATTTGGTACTTCCTATTAGCCATGACATGACATCAATGATACAAATTATTCCTATAAACCAACACATCATTATTAAACCACTTGACATCAATTACATCAATCCTTTGACATCAATTACATCCATGACCACATTATCCAAAAATCAATACATCAATGATATTACTATGACAATACTTGACATCAATGACAACATGATACATCAACAACAACAACTCTGTGACATAGCATCTTAATTATTTTAAGACTATGGTAAGCTCTATTGGTAATAAAATGTCTAAAGAACATAAATGTATTACTCTATTATGTTCTTTGTAGGATTCATGGGATAATCTAGTTGTAGACATTGATATTACTACTCAATCTACATTAAATTTGGAGGATGTATTTGATTCCTTGTTATCATAAGAAATGAAGCGAAAATTCATGGAGGTTATAGCCAAGGATGCCATGTTTGTGAGAGGTTTTTCAAATGAATGAAACAAAAATAAGTTTTAGGAAAAATCAAAGTCAAGAGGGAGAACTAAATACCCTAGGAAATTTACAAGGAAATGTAGGAAATGTGGTAAAGTTGGACATTTAAAGAAAGATTGTAGACATAAGAATATTGACTCGGGTAAGGTATTAAATGATGCCATTTCCATGGAAATGAATACCTCCATAGAAGAAGGATGTGATGTATGGTTTGCATATACAAGTACACATTCAAATAATGATGAATGGTTGATTGATTTGGGTGCTTTTTCAATATGATGCCTCACATGGAGTGGTTCTATGAATATGAAAAGTATAATGGATGTGATGCATTCTTAGGAGAATAATTTCCAACCAAATCTGTAGGATGTGGAAAATTCAGGTTATTGCTCAAACATGGAAGGGTTAAAACCCTCAATGGATTTTCTACATATTCGAGGGTTGGTTAGAAACATGATATTCATGAGTAATATGAGTGATGCAAGTATGAAATATGGTTCAAGGAGAAATGGAGTTGGCAAAGGGATTTCATATTGGAACATTATACAACATGTTGGGAAGAACTATTCTCAATGGGAGTGACAATTCTATTTTTATTAAGGTGAGTAAAGATGTATATAGAACCCCTACTATCCTTGTAGAGAAGGAAATGGTTTGGCATCAAATATTGGGACACATTGGGCATAAGGACCTTCACCTTTACACACTAAATGTACAATTGAAGGAATTTTCAATTGTTTCTTAAATTTTTATTTCTATGAACATCATGTTTATGCTAAACATAATTGGGTGAAATTCCCTATTTACGCTAAAATGTTAGAAGTGATTGTGTAGTTGATACATAGTGATTGCACCTATTCCATCACTGGGTAATTATCTATACTGTCTCATTTTCTTATTTATAGATTATTTCTCAAGAAATACATGGATATATATCCTCAAACATAAATATGAGGTTTTTAGTAAATTAAAAAAGTTTAAGAATCTTGTGGAGACATAGACATAAAAGAAGATAAAGGTGTTGAGGAAAAATAATGGTGGACAATTTTGTGGAGATGGATTCAAGGAGTTTTGTAAGTAGAGTGGAATAAAAAAGTAAAAGATAACTCCATACACCCCTCAACAGAATGGAGTTGCAAAAATAATGAATGGGGCATTGATGGAAAAGGAAATAAATATTCTCAATGGTGCAAGGTTATCATAAGAATTATGGGGAGAGGAAATATATTGCATATTACCTAGTAAATAAATCACCTGTATCAACACTTGCTATCAAATCTATGCATGAGGCATGGACTAGTAAACCCTCTCTTGAATATCCTAGAGTCTATGGTTGTGATATTCATGTGCAAGTTCCAAAGGATAAAATGAGTAAGCTAGAAAATAAAACAAAAAATGCATCTTTATTGGTTATAAATATGGTGTAAAAGGATATAATATTTGGAACCTAAAAACAAGGAAAATTGTTTATAGTCTAGATGTAATCTTCAAAGTGATTAAAAGTTCTCCCAATTAGGAAGACAAACTAAGATCAAAAGAATAAGAAATGATGCGGTTTGAGTTGAAAGATGAAGAATATGACTTAAGAGAATATGATGAACTAGATGAGGATGATCCTTAAACCCTAGCCTCAAAGACATCGACATGTGAAACAAGGAAAACATAATGTATAGTCTACCTAATTTTCATTTTTGGCAATTTTGAATTTTCAAGTTATTTGTAACATTAATTACTTCAAGGATTGATAAGTGTCAAGTGAAAAGATTTATCAATATCTTTATTGATGTGAATATAAGTGGGTCAATGCCAATCCTCTATAATTATTTTTTAGGTGGAGAGTGAGGTGCATAACATGTTTCTTATGGTGTTTATCATGTAATTCATTTGATGATTGGCTCATTGGTGTAATTGGTGCAAACATTCATATAAAAGTGTCTTAGGATAAAATTTCCGAGTTGTTTGTTCCTCAAATCTTCATGAGGCGTTCTATGATTCCAAGTTTGGGATCTAGATATTCATATTTTGTAAAGGGTATGATCCTCTTTGTACAATGGATCAAAACTACTTGAAAAGTGCATGTTCAAGGGGGTTCTATTGTTATATCTTGATAATCATTATTTTTTGTTCTAAGACCTTGATCCAACTTGAAATTTGAATAGAGAGATCAATGACATTTTGTGTGCTTGAGTGCCATCAGATTCATTATTCTTGTTGCCTATCCATTGTTTCATATTACAAGAACAAACATTTAAGGACAAATTAAACGTTTTCAATCAAAGGAAATTTAATCAAATTCAAGAACATATAATTAATGCCAATCAAACACATACAAAACATATTCAAGAATTCAAGTTGTCAATCACATCATCATTCAATGAATTATCTACATCACATCATTAATTCCAATACTAAAAAATAATTCAAATTTTGGTACTTAGCAATAGTTTTTTTTCTAAGTGTCAAAACAAATTAAGTTAAATTGCATTGTAATTGCTAGGTGCATTTTTGGTTGAACCTGACACCCTTCAATCTTTGATTCTAAATTTAAATTGTTGGGTCTCAATGTCAAAGGGAGGATTTTCAAGAAGCCCTTTTTTTAGTCAAATCACATTTTTATACCATGACCTACATGTACAAGGATTCCTCACTCAGTGTTTCAAATGGCTCAAGTTCAATAATTATTAGAGTTACTAAACACTAACACGCACTGCCAAGGACAACACAATCATAATCAAGAAAGGAATTCTTCAATATATTCCTACTTGTTTGCAAGTTTTACAAGACAAAGTTGAACTTCTTCAGACTCAGTCATAGCCTCAACATGATGAAATATAACTCAATAATCAACAACTTCTACAACATTTTGAATTAGTCTTTATTCAAAACAATCCTTTATTCAAATTTGATTTCCATCAATTTCAAATTTCATATTCCAATTAGCAGTCAACACATGATAAACACAGTATCAAAACTATTGATGAAGATTCAAATGAAATTGAAGTTATACATGAACTGGAATTTGAATAATTCACTAACAAAAACCTTTCAATGGGGCAACATCATGTAGTAAATAAACTTCCACATATTCAAAATAATATTTCCAAACCTATATTCATACCTTGGGAATAAATTCACAACAAAAAACATATAATAGGACTAAGATATGATAAGGAATTTTCCTTTCATATTCCCAACTATTCTAGACCCATTCACTTCTATAGTGCAATATTCCTTTAAGGAGATTCCACTTCACCTATTTTAGTTATGTTGAAAACCCCTTACTCCATCACCTAGGTATATTTTTATATAGTTATTTCCTTACTGCAAATCAAATTAACATCTCACAAAACAAAAATACACTGTTGAAATACCAAACTCAAATAAAGATAGTGGAAGAAAAACTAGAAACCAAATAATGTACACATAAACACCAATACTTTTGGGTTGATACCCCTAAGAAAACACTAGAGGGAAAACTAGTGTTGATAATGATTTTATTATGCTAAAATAAGGGCTCATGTAATAGGGATAATGGCCCACTGAGAGAAATATAATTTCTTCCAAACTGAGAAAATTTTGCTATGATGTATGACCCAGATATGCATTATTTTCTAGGTACATGTGACTATCCCTTCTGCACACCTACATATACATTCCCTTCTCCATTGGCGCCTTCATAAATTTACTGAAATACTATACGGAAAACTTTGTATGACTCAACCCTTTCATGTGGCTTCGCTTGAATGAAACCCACGCGTGGCTTCCTTTGTTCTCTCTTCTCCTTGACTTGATCTCTAGATGGAATTACTTCTCCACCTATCCAATATTTCCTTGAATCACATTCCTTCATGATCCAACCCTCTCTGTGTCGAATCTCTCAGTACAAGTCTTGTCAAGTGTCTTCTCCTTTACCCTAGCCTTTCTTTTATAATCTTGATTACTAAATTAACACTAATCTCCAAAGTGATTGATGGTTGAGATTACTTCTCACCTCACTTGAGATCAATGGCTAAAATTAAATGCTAACTTTTAACATTTCCTTAAATAACTCAATTAATTCAAATAATTAATTAATAAAATAAATATTCTTTAATAAGTCCTTTAATTAAATTAAATTCAAGGATATAAGGCTTTGGAAAATTTCCACACATCTATACACATAGACTTGTGCAGAAATACCTTTATGATGCTATGATGCATCAACACTCTCTCTTAGCAAGAAAGGTATTCTGCACCACTCCAAGTCTATCTTTGAATAACACAAACTTCCCTTTCTCCAAGGGTTTGGTCAAAATATTTGCAACATGCTCATTTGTGGAAATATATTGAATCTTGACTGTGCCCTTTTGGATCCTATCTTGAATGAACTGGTATATGATCTCAATATGCTTGGACTTTTCATGGAATAATGGATTCTCTAATATTTTGATACAACTCCTATTATCACAATATATCACCGTAGGATCCAACTCCTAATCAAATAAACCTGTAAGAAAATTGTGAATCCAAATGGATTCACAACTAGCCATACTTGTTTCCATATACTCTGCCTCTATTAAAATGAGTGATACATAAGTTTCCTTTCTGCTGAACCAAGGAATCACTGATGATCTTAAGTTGAAGCAGCACCCTGAGGTGATATTTTTGTCTACTGCACTTTGTGCCTAATCTAAGTCTATATATCCTTGCAACTCCATCCAATCTCCTCCAAGATATCTCAATCCATACTCCACTATACCTCTCAAGTACCTGAGAACATGTTTTGTTTTGATCCAATGCACCTACCTCAGTTCCATCATGAATTGACTTAAGTTGTTCAAAACTAAAAAAATATCTAGCCTAGTGTTGACCAAATACATCAAGGACTCTATCAACTCCCTGTATATTCTAGGATCCACCAAATCTTAATATGAAGTCAACCACCTTATTTAGATTGGTAATCATAGATGTAGCCATTGTTTTATAGTCCTCTATTATGAATCTCCTCAATATCTCAACTGCATACTTCCCTTTACCAAGGAAGATCTCTCTCGATACCTACCATACCTATAAACCCAATAAATAATGCATCAATCCAATGTCCTTCATCTCGAACTCACTAGCTAAATCTTCTCTGCACCTAGCAATAAGCTCCTCTGCACTTGTGAGAAATAAATCATCAACTTATAGAACCAAGATAAGTGGATCCACTCCAACAAGTATGAAGTACAAATTCGGATCGACCTTGCTCTTGGTAAAACACATACTCTACAAGTATCCATCGATCATAGAATACCATGACCTGCGTGCTTGTTTGATTTTGTACAAAGATTTATTAAGCCTACACATGTGAGACTCCCTCCCTACATGTACCTCAAATCCCTAAGGTTTCTCTATGTATAATTCCTCCTCAATTATCTCGATGAGGAAATTTGTTTTCACATCCATCTGATGTATCCTCCACATCATAACTAAAGTAATAGAAATAATAGCTCGAATAGAAGCATACCTGGAAACTAGAGAAAATGTGTCCTCGTAGCCCACTCCTTCTTTGTGGGAGAACCTTCTCGCCACAAACATTTCCTTGAACTTCTCGATGTTTCCATCTGAAACATGATTGATCTTGTAGATCCACTTTGAACTCACAACTGACTTCCCCTCCAGTCTTGACACTGTGTCCCAAACATCATTCCTCATAATATAGGTGTACTCCTCTACCATGGCATCTTTCCATACCTACTGATCTACTTCTTCCTCAAAATTAGAAGGGTCAACATCAATAATGTTACTTATAAGTTCCATATAGTTCATAAAATTCTTCAGAGGCCTACACTCTTTGATTTCACTCATTGGATCCTCACCAACATCCTTCAATGTCTGCAACAACTGCCTGGGTCTCTTGACATGACTAGAAGGGGATAAATCCTCCTCCCCACTTAAAATTTGAACTGTTGACTATTGCTCATCTTTTGGATCCTGTTGCTCCTTGTCCTTTGTCATTGTTGGTGACTCGAGAGATCTCCTAGATGCCAAGTTCTCCTTGAAATTAACATTTCTGGTCACAATTGTCTTCCTCTAGGATAGAATGAAGATCTTGTAAGCCTTTGAGGTATCACTATACCTCAAAAATATACCCTTCTATCCTGAAGGCTCCAACTTTTTCCTCTTGTCCATAGACACATGAATGTATATTGGACAACTAAAGACCCTCAAATGACCAATATTTGGCTTCACTCCTGAGAATGCCTCCTCCAGAGTCTTGTCCCCCAATATCCTGTGAGGACTCATGTTTTGCACATATATTGTTGTGTTACACACCTCTGCCCAAAGAAACATAGGAAACTCCTGGTCATGTATCATATCCTTGGAAAAACTGATGACAAAGCAATTATTTCTCTCCACAACCCCATTCTCCTAAGGGTTGTATGAGACTGTATGAGACTGTCATCTCCCTCTTGATCTCTTCCTCCTTGCAAAAATCCTTGAAGTCATTAGATTTGTACTCTATGACATTATCCAACCTCAATACCTTTATATTCTTACCCATATGGTTCTTCACTTGATATATAAACTTATGAAACTGATTGAAGATCACATCCTTGGTATTCATAAAGAAGATCCAGGTTTTCTTGGAAAAATCATCAATAAATGTCACTAGGTTTTCTTGGAAAAATATTGAATGCCTATATTGATGCTACTGACATCATATCACTCACATACGAATGGATAAAATCCAAGATCCCCTTGGACCTACTCTCACTACCATAAAAATAATCCTTGACATTCTTGCTAAGTGCACACCCTTTTCACACTCCTTTCTGCTCAATACTGAACTCTCGAACACCTGCAACAATCCCCCTCATAATCAACAATGTCATGTAGTGTAGGTATCCCAGCCTATTGTTCCACAACTCACATAGGTTTTCATTGTTGTGTATCAAAGCCTAAATAGGATTGCCTTGCACCTATAAAGGGTGCCCTCTCTAATCCCAAATATCATTGCGCTATCTGGTATAGATTTCTCTGGACGTATGTGTACTTTCCATCTTTGAAAATTAAAGATAAAACCCCTATATTCCATAGCTGATACTGAGAGAAAATTATTATTCAAACTTGGCATGTAAATAACATCTTGGGCATCAAACGAATATCCTAACTCAAGTTGGAACATAATTGTTCCCTCTCTCTACACTGCATACTTGGCATCATCACAAAGTTGCACATGAACATCTGAGTCCCTCTTCGTTAGAATACTAAATAACTCTTGTGCTTTTGTGAAATGAAAATATGCACCACTATCCAAGAGCCATGCACTCCTAGTAGTTGTGCTAGTAGAAAGGAAAGAAACCAATGAGTAATCCTTCTCAAAATTCATCACAAACGCATCAAGTTGCTTCTCTTCTGATGTTGTTTTTTTTCATATTTCCTTTACCCTTCTTCTTCTCTAGACACTAATATGCATAATTTCCATTCTTATGACATGATAAGCACTTGATTTTAATTAAGTCCTTCTTCTTCCCTGGTTGTGATGATCCTCCATCACTGTTAGTCTTCTTTCTAGAACTCTTTCCTTTGACCTTGTTTTTCCTACTGAAAAGAGTCAATTTCTCCTCACTACTTCCATGCTTGTTTCTCTTGGACTCCTCCCAAGTATCTTCCTATATGCAATCATCCCAAAGTCTCTTCCAATCTGGGAGTTTCTCTTAAGTGCAAACTCCCTTGACAAATGGTTCCCAAGACTTGGGAATACCATTCAGTGCCATGTTCATGAGCTCTATGTCCTCCATTTTCTCCCCTATAACTGCAAGCTGATCACAAACCTATGTGATCATCATGGAAAATATGGTAACATTATCAAATCTAGGCATATGCATTGATCTAAGTCTATTCCTTAATACTGTCTTCCTATTCATGTTAGTGATTTGGAATAAACCTACCAAGCCATCAAACATCTCTTTGGTTTTCTTATTCTCGGATAGGTGAGGAATTAGATGATCCTTCATTGAATCCAAGAGGACCCTCTATGCTTTGATCTCCTTGTTGTTGTGAGATTCCAAAGTTGTCGGATATGTCGGTGGAAAAATGACTTTCTCCACTAACTCCCAAAGGTCATACTCCTTTAATGCCAAATTTACTCTTACTTTCCAATATAGGAAGTTGGATGCTCCATCCAATATGTCTTCAACTCTCAATCCAATATAGGAAGTTGGATGCTCCATCCAATATGTCTTCAACTCTCAACAATTTTGTTTCCATCCCTAGGCCCTGATAAACTACCCTAGAATTAAATTGTTGTTAAAATTTGACCATGTACTGACCTATACAAACTTGTACGTGCCTATCACCATTGAAACATGCATATGTATGTGTATGTGATCACTGATTCATGCATATACATGACTGTCTCCAAATATTCATGTGTATGTACATGCATGTCCCTTATGTACCCTGTGTACAACCCTATAAACCTACAAAACTCTAGTTCATCCTCAATACAGTTGTTTCCCTGAAATTCATCCTTCTATTTTTTCCTGTTGGTTATGGATCTACAAAGATATTATGAAAATATGATAGATTTGATATCAACTACTATGGATCTAAGTTGTGTCTTCCCTTCAGAGCATGTGCTTTGATACCATGTTGAAAACCCCTTACTCCAACACTTAGGTATTTTGTTATCTAGTGATTCCCTTACTGCAAATCAGATTAGTAGCTCACAAAACAAAAATACACTACTAAAATATTCAACTCAAATAAATATAGCAGAAGAAAAACTAGAAACCAAATCATGCACACATAAACACCAATATTTTTAGGTAGATACCTCTAGAAAAACCTCGGAGGGAAAATTAGTGCTGAGAATGATTTTGTTATGCTAAAATCAGGGCTCACGTAACAAGGATAATGGCCCATTGAGAGAAGTATAACTACAGACAAACATGACAAATTTTGTTTTGTTATATGACCTAGATCTGCATGCTTTTCAAGGTATACATGACTATCCCTTCTACAAACTCACGTATACGCGCTTGTCTCCACTGATGCATGCATACACGTATGAAAATATTGTATGAAAATCTTTGTACAATGTAATCCTTTCCTGTAGCTTATCTTGACTAAAACCCACTTGTGGCTGCCTCTATTCTCTCTTCTCCTTGACTTGATCTCTAGATGGAATTCCTTCTCCACCTATCCAAGATCTCCTTGAATCATAGACCTTCGTGATCCAACCCTCTCTGTGTCGACTCTAACAACACGAGTCTCGTCAAGTGTCTTCTCCTTTACCCTAGCCTTGCTTTTCTCATCTTGAGTTGTAACTTAACCCTGATCTCCAAAGTGATTGATGGTTGATATTACTTCTCACCTCACTTGAGATCAATGGCTAAATTTAAATGCTAACTTTTAGCATTTCCATAAATAACTCAATTAATTGATAAAAGCAATTTTCTTTAATAAGTCCTTTAATTAAATTAAATTCAAGGATATAATTCTTTGGACAATTTCCACATGTCTAAACACATAGATATGTGCAAAAATACATGTTTGATGCTACCATGCATCAACAAGTTCAACATATGAATACTAAGTGTTAACATTTTCATAGAGTTGGTTACATGGAGAATTGATGTTTTGATCTCCATCCTTGTGTTCATTGTGGGAAGAAAAATCATCAGTCAAATAAATCTAACTAGAGGAAGAAAGCTAAATATAAAACAACTCATTATGGTTGGATAAGTTCTTGGCGATGGAATCAACAAGTCAAGAAGTTGCATAAGTATTACCATCGAGTTCAAACACATGTAAAGACATGTTTTCATAAAGAAGCTACAAAAGTACATGAATTTCAAACAATTGTTACAGATGATGATAGTGGGCATGATTGGTGCCCATTCTAGAAATTGACAATTGAGTACACTCATAAAGTGATACTCTCCTGCACCTAAAAGGGGGAATCACATTGATGAAATCAAAGGGTTAGTGGTCAACCAAAAACATTAGATACATGGTATCAAGTGAAACTGGTTAATGGTCAAGCAAAAACCACCAGATTCAATGATGAACAATTGAAGAACAAAATAATCCAAAATCTCAAGCTTGGATTCCTTCAACAATCTTCCCTCCTTACACCTGACAAAGGGAATACCAATGATGATAGTTGAGCTTCAAGTTTCAAAGTCCTATCAATCACAAAAAACAATCAACATTTGGGAATTCTAGCGTATCAACTGGTTTCCTCAACTATTCATTGAGATGTTATTCAACACCTAATTGTGTCTAAATTTAGAGAGAAATTCAGTGATCCTATTTGTTCATGAAATAACAGAAGACACTAGTTTCTTCTAGACAAATTACTTGGAAAATGATCAAGTAATCAGGGAATGTTCAATTATGGAATTTGTTCACTTCTAGAAATTGTACTCCCTTTTAAAGTCCATTTCAAATGAAACATTCAACATCAATATTGGTGGTTTTTCAGGCATATCTTCATTGAAGCTTAGTTTAGAAATTTCAAATTGAAGATTGAAGATGATACCATTTTATGCACTAGTTCATGTTTCCTTACTAGTATAATTATTCAGATTAGTGATTGAGGGGGGATGTCAGAATGTGAGTCCCTACACAATCACAAAGATATATATCACCTTCTTATGAGTTTTCATCCTTATCTACTGATGAGGTGTTTTCATTTTCCACTGATGAGTTGTTAGTGAGATCTAGATCTAGAAGTGGTCAAATACATGTACTATATATTGACATCATTGGATGAGTACATATGTTGAGAATGGCTGAAATTATTTTCCACCAAGTTCTTTTCTCTTCTTGTCTTGTGTTCTATTTCTTAACATTATATGTTATTGATGATGATCTTAGAACTATTAGGGAGGTAGTGGATGCTCTGGAATAAGGACAGGGTTGAAGAAATTAGGGCCTTGGGCAAAACTATGACACATGATTGGTTAATATGCTTGTTGTAAAAAGTTTAGTTGGTAGCAAATGTGTATTTAAGTAAAATTTCAATGCAGAGGGTAAAGTGGAGAATTACAAAACTTGTTGTAGCAAAGGGATATTCTCAAGTGGCGGGAATTGATTTTGGTCAATTTTTCTCCCTTGTTTCTAGGCTAACTTATATAAGGCTTCTTTTGTATATTGTTGTTGCATTTGACCTTGAAGTAGAGTAGATGAAAGTGAAGATAACATTCCTATATAAGGATATGGAAGAAGAAAACTATATGTCACATCTAGAAGGTTTTATAGTGAAAGTAAAGGAGGATTTAATGTGCAAGTTGAAGAAATCTCTTTATGCCTTTAAGAAATCCCAAAGGATGTGGTACTCAAATGTTTGATATTTATGTTTTGGGACTTGGTTTTTCAGGGAGAAAAAATGATCATTATGTGATGAAGACCAATTCTTGGGGTCCTTCGAATCAAGTTTTCTAAGATATCGATCCATGAACCTGTGGATTATAGTCTCGTGAAATGGACAAAAATGAGTCCATAGCAGCAATAAAATTCAAACAATCCTCTTGAATGTACCCTAATTTCAATGGTGCTCTTCTTCATATATTGTCTCACAAAATCACACTTTCCTCCTCTCTCCTATCAAACCTTTAATATAATAAGGACCAAATCGATCCAAACCACAAAGACAGGATCGGATTTGACCAAAATTACAAAAAAGACTATATTTAGCCTATAACAACCTGATTCTGACTGTCAAAGATAGGATCTGATCCAAACATATTCCTAATTTAACTAATTCTTCCACCTCCTATTACATTCGTGGAAAAATTACCTTCTTCTCGAACACCCTAGACTATCACAAAATAATTAAAACAATTACAATGAGGAAACCAACTTCCTCTCAGAAAGTTCCTAATACCTTAGAGGTCAAATACTATATTGTTGTAGAAGACGCTCTTGCCTTAGATTCCAGGGGAAGAAGAGACTTTTTCTTGGTCTTTTTGTAGTAGTTATTAAATACTTGTACCATACTTAGATATTTATGTTGTTTTCATCCACATGGCATCTTCAAATGGTTGTCCTTTCCACTTGATCAAGTAATGAAAGTACTCTTTACCCCTTGTCTTCTTTACCACCTTTTGGTCCCAAATAGATTCAATCTACTTTTGTTGTGATATAGGTAGTTGTTTCTCCCAATCAATGGTCTCAATGTTGTCACTGTCAGATGCATCTCTAAAATTGTTTGTTGGTTCCTTGAAAGGGTATAAATCTGATACATTAAAGATTGGAGAAATTCCAAGGTTACTTGGAAGTTCTATTTCATAAGCATTTGAGGAAAACTTTCTTAACACCTTACATGGTCCAATATTTTTAAGTTTTAATTTTTTATATTCCCCCTAGGAAACCTTTCTTTTCTAAGGTGTGTCATAACCAAGTCTCCAACTTCAAAATCCAATTGTCTTCTCTTCAAATCTACCTTTAGTTTGTACTTGTTGTTGTTGTCTTGTAGTTGTTTCTTGACCCTCTACTGCAATTCATGCATGCTTAATGAAAAATATTCACCATTAACACTTCTAATTTCTTATTTTCCTATATTCCTTAACTCATAAATTCCTCTAGGATGCATTCCATACAAAACATGAAATAAGCTTAATATTGTTCTTCTATTAGGTGAATCATTATATGCAAACTCTACTTGTGCAAGTACCTAATCCCACTGCTTGGGATGCTCACTTACCAGACATATCAAAATGTTTCCCAAACTTCTATTTGCCACCTTTGTTTTCCCATCATTTTGTGGGTGGTATGATGAATTGAAGTTGATATTGGTTCCTAGCGTTTTCCACAAAGTTCTCCAAAAATGACCCACAAATTTTTTGTCTCTATTAGAAACAATACTCTTTGAAAATCCATGTAACCTAACAACTTCTTTAAAGAACAAATTTTCAATGCAAGTTGCATCATTAGTATTCTTACAAGGTATAAAGTTTTCCATTTTTTAGAATCTATCAACAACCAAATAAATTGAATCATTACCTTGTTGAGTTCTTGGAAATCCTAACACAAAGTCCATACTTACATAGTCCCATGGTCGGTCTGGGATTGGCAATGGCTGATACAATCTAGTATTTTGTCTCCCTCCTTTTGCATACTAACAAAACCTACATCTTTCAACAAATTTCTTGACATCAACCTCCATGCCAGGCCATAAATAAAATGTACTTAGCTGAGCAAATTTTTTTGTCCTGTCCAAAATGTCCTGCTAATACACCATTTTGGTTTTCCTTCAATAGGTTTTCCCTCATTGAACATCTTGGAATACATAATTTATTGCCTTTAAACAATAAACCATCTTGAATCATGTGATCTAACCATGGGTTTTTGTCTCTTCTTACTAGATTTTCACAGACTACATAAGCATCTTTAAAATCTACATCATCTTTATACATCTCTTTCAATTCATCAAATCCTACAACATTTACTTGAAACTCTTCTAAAATTAAACTGACTCTACTCAATGCATCTGCTACCTTATTTGATTGTCCACTTATGTGCTTAATAACAAAAATGAAATTTTTCAAAAACTCAATCCATTTGACATGTCTTCGATTTAATTTTGTTTGACTGCTAATATAGTGCAAGGCGTTATTATCTATGTAAAGAACAAATTCCTTTGGCATGAGGTAATGTCTCCATTTATTTAGTTTTTGAATAATTGCATAAAATTCCTTGTCATATGAACCATATTTCTTCTTTGCTTCATTTAATTTCTCACTAAAATAAGAAATTGGTTTCTTTTCTTGACTTATTACAACTCCTATTGCAGTCCCACTTGCATCACATTCAACTTGAAAGAGTTTATTAAAATCCAATATGAAATTGTTATTTTATCTCCTAACACTGTTGAAGAAGCATATCAGTTTGTTCTTAAGGTAGAATAAAAACTAGCAAGAAAGCATAATCAGAGAAGCAAAGGTCACATTTAAACAAGAGGCGGAGGACAACATGGTAGTAGAGGATGATCTTTAGCTCCAAATATAGAATCCAATATCTCACATCAGCAAGAAAAATCACCACTAGGTGGTGATTTCAAAGGGAGAAGACCTTATCAAAGAGGTAGAGGATATTCTATTAGATGTTTTAGATGCAATAAGTTTGTCCATAGATCATATGAATGTTCAGAAAATGATTCCATCGGTAGAGGAAGTGCAAATGTTGTTCAAGAAAAAGAAGAAAGTGTGGAGTCATCTATACATGAGAATGTACCAGAAGTTGGAGAGTCTTTGATGATGAAGAGAATACTGTTGAAACCACATAAAGAGATTAAGGAACCNNNTTGATGATGAAGAGAATACTGTTGAAACCACATAAAGAGATTAAGGAACCATGTCCTCTGGCAATGGTTTCACCTTCGAGAGGATGTAATTTCAATTATGATTAGGGGTGGGTTGATTCTCCTACATTAGACTCCCAGGGTTGAAAATATTCATGATCTCCTAATCATGTGTCGTCATTTCCGCACCTCTTCACTCTAGTCTTCCTTTTTCCTCATGCATCATTTCACCATAGCACTGAGATTCTCCTCATACTCAATAGTGAGATACAACCAAGTATTTGTAGCAAGCCTCCACACCTGCTACCCAATACCTCACCAAGGTTCCTCTTGAGCTTTGGTCTTTTGGTATTACTATTTCTCTCCTCTGGAACCTTTTGAGAACTCCTTCCTCTTCTAGGATTCTTCACCTACCCACTCACATGTAGAGAAATCTTTCCCTACTCCGATACCACTTGATGAAGACCGATTTGGGGGGTCCTTCGAATCAATTTTTTTGATATCTTTATCCTTGAACTTGTGGGTTATAGGCCCACG
>CBVK0101774086.1:0-14817 GCA_900067695.1 Picea abies | reverse complement strand
TGGAAAATATGGCCTAAGGAGGTCCACATTGAATACTGGATGTAGACCAAGGAAGGGTGGAGTGTTGAGCTCTAAAGCATTGCTACCAACAATCTTGGTGATAGTGTAAGGCCCATAATGGAGTGGACGAAGCTTGCGATGGGGCCCAGTGAGACACTCCTTCTACAAATGTAACCATACTTTGTCGCCAACTTGAAATTGGTGTGGTACCCTATGTTGATCATGGAGCTGCTTGTACTTCACATCAGATTTCTGTAAAATCTCCTGGACCTATTGGTGGATGTGCTGAATCCACTCAATTAATCTGGTGGCTTTGTCAATTACAGAATGATCAGGGGAAGATTCTGTCTATGCGGTGCCAAGAGGAATCACAACATCAATGGATCCCAAGGGTTGGAATCCTAGACCCATCTAAAATGGGTTGTGGCCGGTGGAACTATGGAGAGCCCTATTGTAGTTGTGTTGGAAATATGGGAGACTCTCGTCCCATGTACGGGGATGCTTAGAATTGTACATGCACAGGATGTGCACAATCATCCAATCATCCAATTGACGACCTCGGTTTGGCCATCGGTTTGGGGCTAGAAAGCGATGGATTTTGTGAGCTTGGTGTCTAGAAGAGACTAGAGACTCGACCAAAAGGTGTTGAGGAACCTGTTGTATCAGTCAGAGATAATGGTCTATGGTATCCCAAAGTGGACCCAAACTCATTCAAAGAAGAGCTTGGTAGTCTCAGTTGTTGTGACATTCTTCTTACAGGATGTGAGGATGGCCATCTTTGAAAATTGATCAACGACCACAAACATGCAGTCATTTTTGTGTTTGGTGGATGACAAAGAAGACATGTAATCCATTGAGATGGATTCCCGCGACTTCTCGAGAATAGGAAGAGGGGTGTATAATCCTTGATTCTTGATGGCTGGCTTGGCAATGGCACAAGTAATGCAAGATTGGATATAATTTATGACGTCCTATCAAAGTTTTGGCCAATAAAAATGTTTTTGAAGAACGACCACAATTTTCTCTACGCCAAAATGTCCTACAAATGTTTTTGAAGAACGACCACAATTTTCTCTACGCCAAAATGTCCTACCACCCGAATGTAGTGGGCTTCCCAAATCATCTTTGCACGCTTGCTTGTAGGAACATAGAGATGGCCCAGGTGGCATAAGAGTCTGTCCTGAATGTGATAATCAGTGATAGTGGCACCTGTACCCAAGAGATGATATGTGGTGGCGAAGTTCGGATCTTGCTGATAAAATTGGGGCCACTTCGATGCTTCATGTCCATAGGAATGGAGTACAGTGGTGAGTGCAGCCACAAGAGGTTGACTGAGATATTCATCGACATGATTGGAGAGACATGTCTTATACTTTATGTTGAGATGGAACTGTTGCAGGTAGGTGGACCACTTCTGATGGCGATCGTTCTGCAATTTACCTTGTGTCTATATGAACTACAGAGGCTTGTGATCAGTGTGTATGATCATCTCTTTCCCCAGAATGTAATGTTTCCATTGACGATAGGCTTGTACAATGGAATACATTTCCTTGTCATAGGTGGGGTATTTCCGGACAACATCAGAGAGTGTCTCACTATGGTATTCCACAGGATGCCCGTGTTGAGTGAGAAATGCGCCAACATCATAGTCAGATGCATCAGTCTCAATCTCGAATGGTTGTTGCAAATCGGGAAATGAGAGAACAAAAGATGAGCACAAGCGATGTTTCAGATCATTGAATTCTTGTTGCTACTCCTTCCCCCACATGAACTTGACCCTACCACCCCTTGGTGACCTGCTTGAGGGCCCATGCAATATGGGAGAATCCCAACACAAACCATCGGTATAAATTGGCTAGCCCCAAGAAGCTTTGAAGCTCAGTCAATGTGGTTGGAGCTGGCCAGTCACATATGACTTGGATATTAGTTGGATCAACATGTACCCCATGCTCATCAACAATGTAGCCCAGGTATTGGACCCTGTTCATGCCAAAATAACACTTTTCCAAGTTGGCATAAAGCTTGTGTTGTTGTAGAGTTCTCAAAACCTGTTGAATATGCCACATGTGCACTTCCAACGTTCTATTGAAGATGAGGATGTCATCCAAATATAATACCACAAAGGAGTTGGTGAAAGGTCTCAATACATAATCCATAAACCTCATGAAGGTGGCTAGTGAATTTGTTAAGCCAAAGGGCATGGCTAGCCATTCATAGAGACATTATTTAGACTTGAAGGTTGTCTTCCAGACATCAGTTGGTTCGATGGGAACCTGGTGGTAGCGAGACTTCAGGCCAATCTTGCTGAATAAATTTTCCCCCTTGAATTGGTCAAGAAGGTCATCAATCCTGGGAATGGGTTAGTGCTTCCTAATTGTGATTTTTTTTAAGGCTTTGTAATCAATGTAGAGTCGCCAAGTCCTGTCCTTCTTCTGCACAAGTACAATCAGGCTTCCATAAGGGGAGGAAATGGGTCTAATGTTCCCCTTCCAAAGAATATCTTGGATATAACGCCTAAATTTGTCATTCTCCATCAGTGGGCGATGATAGAATGGCCCATTAGGTAGAGGTGTGCCAAGGGTCAGATCAATTGGATGCTTGACTTGGCAGTGTGTTGGTACCCCTGTAGGTGAGGTGAAGATGTCTCTGTATTCTTCCACGATCCCTTCCACTTGTTTTTTCTGCAAAGAGAGGCATTGTGTAGAGGCCATAGATTTGGTGGTGACCTTCTGCTTAATCTGAGCATGGATCAAAAAGAAGATGAAATTCCCAGTCTGTGAAATGACCTTACTTCATTTCTTAGCAGAGATTAAAAAAATAGCAGTAGGTTGTGTCACCTCTGGAATCCTGTACAATTTTCTACCCAAGGTAATAATAACACTGTGGGGTCTAGACTCATACACAACATGGCACTTCCAAAAATATGGTTGTCCTAAAAGAACATCAAAAACTTCAAGGGGATAAATATCACACAATACCTCATCTTTGAAAGGCTTGATGTCATAGGGCAGACGACACTGTTGGCTGACACATATATCTCTTCCTTGGTGAAGCCAACCAATGGTGTATAGTTTCAGGTGCAGTGTCGTTGGCAGGTCCAGTCGCTTGACGACCTCTGCTAATATTAGTTTCTTCGTATTGTCCCTATCGACAATGAAATGAAGCAGAGCCCCCTTTACCCACATATGTGAATAAAAGAGGCATTCCCCTTCCTTTGGTTCTTCTAGTTTTCTTGGTTGGACTTTGGTGGTAGTGACAGTGACATTGGGTTCGACATCAATAATCTGCTTCCCTTATTCTAGATTTGATTCAGAGTCAGAATCTTCCTCTAACTCGGAAGCTTTCATCTCGGCCACTAGTGACTGCTTGGAGTGGCATTCTTTGACGTTGTGACAAGGTATTTTATGGTATTCACACCATTTTCCCATGTCCTTCTTCAACTTCTCATTACCTTTCTTGTGTTGTGGCTTGGACCGGTTGTCCTAAGAGTGGCCATCTTTGCTCTATCCATTATTTTGTGGGTTGGGGCCGCCTTTACCCTGCTTTGATTGTGAGGAGTTTGCATATCCAAACTCTCGCCTCTTCTGCTTAAATTTCTGCTCGATATTGACAACATATATAAAAGTCATACTCAATGATGCAATGTCCATAAAATCCATTTCCATTGGAATGTATCTATACAAACAACTATTTGATACCCAATTTGGTGCATAGTGTATGGAAAATATTGGTGAAATTTGGTACTGTCTGGTCCCTTTCCTGACGCAAGTTGTTCCATCTTGTGTACTTGTCCTTGTAGCTTTTAACATGGTAGTATTTTTCTTTAATGGCATCCCTAAAGGAATCCCATGTGGGGACGACTATGTAGTATGAATATTGTAGATTCTTCTATGGCCATTTTCTCAGAGTAAGTATCCCACCAGTCCTTAACATCAGGGACGACCTTGAAGAGTGCAAAAGTAATCTTTTCCCTATCGAAAAAATTGTGGACTGAAAAATACCCTTCGAGTAGATTCAACCATTTATCTACAACATCCGCATCTATAATTCCTTCAAATAATGGAATATAAAAATTTACCTCTACTTTTAAGTGGGTTGCATGGACGCTTGATGAAGATCCATCTCCTATGGGAAGTTGCCGAAGGATCTGTGCAAATTTTTCCATCATTTCAAGCCTTTGTCGCACAAGGGCTTCCTCAAGTGACTGCTACGTGCATCTATCTGAGAAGAGATGTGGCTGCTACATGCATCCGCCTAAGAAAAATGATTACAATGAGGCTCTAGAGGCCTTATTAACATTACTCATGAATGACAAAGTCCTAGTCATCCAAAAACCTAATCCTAGAAGATTAAATTCCAAAAGTTATGTGGGCCCCGATGGGTAACTTAGTACCTCAACTTCTCGGGGTAGTAACTTTTGCATACGACCTCCATTTTAGGTGCGTGATAGCCTATTGAAAAGGTATTTTCAAGAAATACACATTAAATGGTCAAACTTTGACTTTGTCTACAATTTGACTATGGAAAGCCAAAAAATAATGTTTAGGGCCCCAAAACAACCCTGTAAGTACATAAAGATGTGCTGACATGAAAAATTCCAAAATAAGCCAGTTGGATTAGGTGGGTGGCCACTAGTCTCCACCTGGAAGATGTGTAGGGCTTCAGACAACCCCAAAAGTGTAGAACACAATTACAGATAAGTACATAAGAACGTGTTGAACTAAAAATTGTTAAGAGGAGATAGTTGGAATAGGTGGGTGGCCACCAATATCCACTTAGATCAGGGAACCAAACCGAAAGGTCCCAACAAAAGGGGCCGAGATAGTGGAACATGGGAACACTGATGCAACACAATGCAACGATGTAGAGATGGACCTGTCAGGCAATGGGGTAGAGGACACAAATCAAGGAAATGGTAGGAAGGATGCCCTAGAAATAGAGACAACAGACCAACCTCCACAACCCCCACCTAATATAGCGAAGAAATGGTAGGACCAATGCACACTTTTGTCTATGTGGAAGAAGACAAAGGCCCAAAAGACACCAGTCATGTACACACTAACAGATGATGACATGGATAGGATTTTCTACCGACTAAGGTATGTTGTAGAGGAAGTACTCAAAGAGACCACAAATAAGCATGAAGAACTACAAATGATTATGCAGGAACAATGTCTGATGTTACAACTGTTATTGGAAACATTCCACATGGCACCTGCACAAGGGTCAAACATAGGCCAAGAAGTAATAACAGAGGAAGTATAGACTATGATACCAGCACAACTGATAGTAGAGAATAGAGTGATCCATATTCTAGTAGAGACAATCAGATTACCCAACCCCACAATACAAGAGAAGCTACAAGGACTAAGTCACCTAGACCTAGTCGTGTCACAGATGAATATGTAAGTATTGCATGGTTTACAAATAGGGATCACACAAGAACTACATTTTTGAGAAGACACTGCATCCAAAAAATTAGAGAAATGAAAATCTGAGAAGATGGAACTACAGAAGCAATGTGCCACTGTAGTATAGAAAAAGTGTGTTGTAGAACAACAAGTGGAACTTGCAGAAAAAAGAGAAGAGTGATACTGAAGGAAAGGAAGAGAAATGCTTGAAAGAGAAGAGTGAGGTAGAAGTTAGGGTCGAGAAATCCTTGAAAGAGAAAGACAAGGTGGAATAAACGACAGACAGATCCTTGAAGGAAAAGGACGAAGTTGAACGATTAACAGAGAAAATCCAAGCAATAATCCATAACTTATTCAAAGAAGTCCTAGAAGTACCATTGGTCATAGAGGCCACAGTAGAAGAGAAGGTATCCAAGATAAGCACAGTCATCAAGGGACTCCAGAACAAGATCATCGAGTTATAAATGTGCACACTATTAGGGACACCACTATAAGAAAGAGAAAAAAGGGAAAGGATGGCTCAAGAAGAGATGGCCAAGATCAAAATCTTGGAAAAAGAATTCATAAAGATGTGTGATGAAGGCACATGCATTTGGATAGATCTTACTACCAACCTAGATCTCGAAGCACTGGAAGAGAAAATAAGGACTACACAGGAACAAGCGCATGAGGGAACTGAGCATGTAAATACTCTACCAACAACAGAAATAATGAAAACACTCCTGGTTAATAGGAAACTATACAGTGCAGTGGAACAACTGAATGAAGAACAATGAAAGATAATACAGGAATTACAACCATGAGGGGACAAATCCCTTGGGGTACTAGAAGAACTAGCTACCATGCAAAGCACTACGACATTAGTAGTGTAAGACACTGAGGCCAAACTTACTATTTTGATAGTACATAAAATGGATGAAATATTGAACATGGAAGAAGAACTAACAAAAATAGTACAAGAAGTGAAGGACACCCTCCAAAAATTTTCTGAGGCATGGAGGAGTGAGATAAAATAGGCCTAGGTGGCTTGGGACGAGCCAAAGGTGAGTGTTGGGGGCATGTTGGGAAGGCAGTTTAAGGGATGGAATAGTGAGAAGAGACGGTGTACAGGGAAAAGGCACAGGAAGGATGAAGGAAGAAGAATATCAAGAATATAAATAAATAAGAGAGAGGGAAGAGGAGAAGATTGGGGGAAATAAAGAATAGCTAGCATAAAATCTAGAAAAACCAGTCGACCTGAGTTTTATCCAGCTCATAACGAGTTGTCACCAGCCGAGCATGAATGGTATCCAACTCATTATGATATGGAAAAAGAACCTGAGCATAATGTATAAAATATGTAAAGGATCCGTGAGATCGAGAGAGAAAGAGAATTTTAGAGAGTAGAGCACTGTAAAGAAATTACATATGTGAGGAATATTGTATTCTAAGGCTCCATTGTAACACAGAGCACAATAAAGATACTCAAATATAATAAAGAAGACAATATTTTGTGGATGTAGCCCAGATGGGGGTGAACCATGGTAAATCTGTGTAGAAATGTATGCTTAGATGTTAATCCATGGTACTTGTGTATAATTGTATGCTTAGATATGTTAATTCAAGGATTTAATGAGAATGTATGGTTATCTTTGATGTTTTTGATGATATAGTAGTGCGTAGTAACCATGGATATATGTTTGACTCCTAAATGGTATGAATATATGAAGGTGTGCATGTATAATTAAGTAAATATAGGTTTGAAAGAGAAGGTTTCTAATCTTTCCTTCACCGCTGCAGAATCTTGGTTCCTGCAGTTCCCATAAAGATACCTCGGGTGAGACTTTGTCTTCATGCAAGTGATGTCGAAAGGGCCAGTGTCTGTAGGGTTTTGTTGGACTAAGTAACTTGAACCTACCTACGCGTGTGCCAACAATCCCTTTGAAACTAGATGCTAATCTAGTAAAGAAGAGACCATATCAACTAATCCGAGTGTATAATAAAAAGGTGAAAGCAGAGATAGACATGATATTGGAAACATTAATTATTGAACCTGTCATAGATTCAGAGTGGATTAGTCCAATGGTGGTTCAGGATACGAAACATGAGGAATCATAATTTGTGTAGATTTGAGGAAACTGAATGATGCTTTCCTACACTATCCATTTCCTACTCCATTTACATATGAAGTCTCAGAGAATTTAGGAGGAAGGGAAGCCTACTCATTCACTGATGGATTTTCAGGGTATCAGTAGATTAATATTGCAATGGAAGATAGACATAAGACTACATTTGTGATAGAATGGTGATGTTACCAGTACACAATTATGTATTTTGGATTGAAGAATGCACCAACAATATTCTCTTGAGTGGTTGTAGCAACATTTATTCATAATTTTCTGGAAGTATACCTAGATGACTGGACAATGTTTAGTTTGTTGAAATACCATGTTGAAACTCTTCACTTGATTTTGGAAGAAGACGCAAACATTTTCAGATATCTTTAAACTTAAAGAAGTGCATTGTATGCATTCCATTTGGTATTTTGTTGGGCCATGTAGTATGTAAACAGGGACGATTGGTTGATCCTGTGAAGATTGTGGTAATTGTTGATTTTCCACTTCCTACTTCTGTGTGACAGTTATGAGAAATGTTGGGCCATACTGATTATTATGGGAAATTCATTAGGGGATATGCACAAATCACAACTCTATTGGAAAATATATTGAAGAAGGAAGTTACATTTCAATGGAATGAGGAATTCCATAAGAGTTTGGATACGTTGAAGTAGAAGTTAGTTACCACTTCAATTTTGATATTTCTAGATTGGAAGAAGGAGTTCCATGTTCACGTCTATGCATCATCTATAACATTAGGCATCCTTCTAGAACAATCAGGAGAAGCAGATTTAGATCACCCCATTTCATTTTCTAGCAGGAAATTGTCAACTATGGAATGGAATTATACTACTACAGAACGTGAATGATCGGTAACGGTATATGCACTGCATAAATTTAGACATTATTTGTTGGATTCACACTTTAAAATGTCGAGGGGAGATATGTAGATGGATACTACTATTTTATGAATATGAATTTGAAGTAATTTTGAAGACAAGAAAGTTAAACTCAAGATCAGATCATTTTTCATGCATACTATCAGGCGAAGATGTAGGAAATTCGGGTGATAGTCTACTAGATGTGAACTTATTTGTAGTACAGATGGTTTATGACTATTTTGGAGATATATTCCAATTATTGAGTACAGGAGTAGCCCCACCTAAGTTTACAGTTGCGCAGAAGGAGAAGTTAGTAGTGAAGGAAACAAATTATCAACTAATAGTAGGACATTTGTATAAGTTAAGCATAGATGGTACTCTGCGATGATGTGTATTGGAGCATAAATACATATGATATTGTCAAAGGAACATGAAGGAGTTCTAGGAGGTCACTATGTAGGAAAAGTGATAGCTCAGAAGATTTTTCATGTAGAACTATGGAGACCCACCCTTCATAAAGATGCTAATAATTTATGTCAAACCTGTGATGTCTATCAAGGAATCGGAAAGCCTGCCAGGAGAGAAGAAATTATTTAGTACCACAAGTGACTTTAAAATAATTTGATATATGGGCAGTCAATTTTTTTGGACTGATCAATCGACCAAAAAAAAGGTCAGGAGCGAGATACATCATTATTGTGACAGATTACTAAACTAGATGGGTTGAAGCAGAACCTGTCAGAGATTGTAGCATGGAGAATGTTGTGCGGTTTCTATTTGAAAATGTGGTGACAAGGTTTGGATGTATGAGAATCCTTATGAGTGATCAAGGAAATCATTTTTTGAAAAAGACAATTTCTACGTTGACAAAGGAATTTCAGGTTCATCACTAGAAAAGTACACCTTACCATCCACAGGAAAATGGAATAGTGGAAGCATTCAACAAGACCCTAGAGCATGTGTTGATGAAGGTATGCAGTGCAAGCTGAGATAACTGGGACTTGAGGATTCCAGTATTGTTGTGGGCATATAGGACAACAAGTAATAAGTTGATGGGATAGAAACCATTCATATTAGTGTATGGTCAGGAAGTAGTTATGCCTATGGAATTCACCATGACGAGTCTGCGCAATGTTGCATTGATAGAGCTTACCGATTTGGGCACGATAGAAAGAAGACTGTCGAGCTAGTAGAACTAGAGGAAGATTGTTTACTCTCATGATTCCATTAACAAGTTCATAAAGCACGTGAGAAATCTTAACATGACAGACACATTAAACATAAGAAGTTCCAGACAAGAGACTTAGTTTTTCTTTATGAAAACAAGTTTGTGTAGCACGATATAAAGTTCCAAATGCATTGGTTGGGCCCTTACGTGATAAGGTTTGTGACAGAGAAACTGAATGGGGAACCCGTCGAAGGACTAGTAAATGGTATTCAACTAAAACTGTATAGGGACAGTCGTGCTTCTACACACTAGTCTGAGCACGCAGAATGTGTACTATAGTACTTGTATAATAATATTTTTATTATATAAAGAAAAATAAATGAAGAAAAACAATAAAATAGTTTGAGGAAAGAATATTGAAGTCATGCATACGATAATAAACTAGAAAATGTCGCAGAGATGTAGAGAGGAAGGTGTGTAGCAAGGAGGATTCAATTGTGACAAAGATTTGCGCAGAGGGAAGGAAAATCATTACAGAACATAGTTTACGGGACAAGTCTTAAAGAGAAAACATGGTGGCGAGGTAGTGGAGATGCATAGTCATAAAGGAAAACTGACAAGATTATTTTGATAGGCTATAAAATATATCGTATGATCCATCGGAGGATATAGAGTTAATGAAGTATTAGGGAAATAATTAAATGTGAATGCAAGTGGATTAGACCACAAACTTAGGTGCGAAGAAGAATGGAAGAATATGGATATAGGCTATAAAAGAAGATGAGGGGTCGACAGGGACAGGTTATTATTGTAGGAACATTCAAGAGAACAAAGAGCTAGAGAGAGATAGTGTTACAGAGAGAGCCAAGTGTGTTTTAGAGTGCTATGAAAGAACCAAAGATAGGAGGAGATTCATCATAGCATAAGAAGAAACACACAAGGAACACATTGATAATGATATTCAAGGAAACCCCAAAAGTGTCAACATCATTGCCAATCACGGTTAACTTTTTGAATGATTATGTACCACCCAAGAAGCTGACAACGAAGCTGATTATGTACCACCCAAGAAGCTGACAACGAAGCAGGTTAAGCTAGCAAAGGAACCGAAGTATGAAATTGTCGAACTAGAGATCCCACCAGGGTTAATCATTGAAGGAGATATGTTGGGCGTGATAGAAAATTTAAATTATGCATACCATGACTTGGTAGACGTAAATAAGTTTCCAGAGTTAGCAACAGACAAGTACATATGCACAAAGCTTAGTCCAGATTCATAGGCAGTTATAGTAGAGCCAGAGGTGTGGTTAGCAAGGATGGAGAAAACAAGAATACTTAATTTTTTAGAGATACCACATTTTGGCAGGAACACAGAGATAAACATATGCGTCAAGATATTGTTAAGTTGCGTCCATGGGGGGTTCTTGTGGATAGACAGAGAAATGTCCATAGATACACAACTAATTGTGTGGATCACCGAACTTCCATCAAAAGGGGAAGAACCATTTTCAATATTCAAAAACAAATCTAGGGAGAAATAATTGGCAGAGAAGATGAAAGATAAGTATGACACACATAGAGGAGCATGCGGTTTGGACGTTACAAGTATTAATGATGATACTGTCAAGTTCTCAACACATGTTGGTCTGTAAGTCATTGAGAAAATGTTGCAAATATCAAGTACCAGTAGGTGTAATAGAAGTAGCTAAGAAGTGTGTCTCAGGAGTACAAATGAATTGGGAAACATTCTTGGTAAACCAATTCTTGATGGATTGCAGGGAATCACAAGATAAAGGAACAAAATTTCATTATGCATGGCTATTGATGTTAATTGTATTAATGGATTGGAGGGAATCGAAAGACACTCAATTTCTGGGAGTTTTGAAGAAACCATGTTTAACACCAAGATATGTGAATGTGTGGCATATTGTGCAGAAGGAAAGATAATTAGATAATAACATTACTTTCTATCTTTACAAGGAGGTAATTCAGAAAATCATTCAGGATACACCATGCATACTACCATAGGTAGTGGAAGCATACAAGGATATTGTGTGTTTTAAAGAAGGAAGACATCATATGTATATCCAAGTCAAGAGGGACATGTATCAACAATGGTTGATTATTATATATAGGTTGACATGAGATGAGGTTGGATATATTATAGAATATTGGGAGGATGAATGGAAAACTCCAATACTAGAAACAAACCATATAGAAACACAACCATCATAGAATGATCCAAAATAAGAAGAAGAAGGATAAGGAAATGACACAGTAGATAGACAGAAAATAGTATCATGCCCTAGAGAGAAGAGGAAATAACAAGATAAGGGGAAATCAATACACCAACACAAGAAGAGGAAATCATTCAAGGAAGTAGCACCCCATGCCTTGACAAAATATGACTTAGAGAAAATATGAGATCAAGTAAAGGAAGTGATGAACGAAGAATTTCAACATGCAACACATAAACAAGAGGAGATGCACACGTATGTACATGAGAAAATAACTTCATTGCATCAACTTTTGAAAGAAGCCAAGATAACACCATAGCAAAGGATAGAGGAATAATAGATGAAGATTACAAAAAAGATTACAGAAGTAAGACCATCAACTTCTCACCCTTTAGAAGCACCATGAGAGTGTAGAGTAATGAAGTTATCAACATGGGCATTAGAATTCCCCTTGACATAGATGAAAGAGAAAACACAAGAATTAAGTCATACTGACTTAGTCTTGTCATAGTTTCCAATGAATGTATTAAAGGGTTTGCATACAATTATTAAACAGGAGATACATGTGTGTACAGAGTCAACAACGATGGGGTTGACCAAAGTGAAAAATGATAAGGTATAATTGCAGAGAGAACACAACAAATTTATGATGGAGTAGGATGAGGTGGAACATAGAATAGGAAGGTTGAAAAACTCAGTGTAGAAAGTGTCTAGCAATTTTCGAGAGATACAAATAAAAGTATATTCTTCATTAGAAGAGAAAGTGTTGAAGATTAGAGAATCCATTCAAGGCTTCCACACAAATATAATAGACTTAGAAGTGTGCACTATGAAAAGCACTCCACCAGAAGAAAGGGAGCAAAGGGAGAAGACAAAAATGACAACAATGGAAAGTATCAAGAATTTAGAGGAGTGTGACAAGGTGTATGAAGAAAGAACAAAAATATGGAGTCAACTAGCAGAAGATGCAGAGTTGCAAGGAATATGGAATAATTTCCAGGTTGCGTTGGAGGAGGTGAAATTTTTTAAAGAGATGATGATCACTCTTCCACCAAAATAAAATATGGTTGCAATCACAGAGAATAGGAATCTGTATGTAGACATAAACCAAATAAGAGAAAAACAACAATCTGACAAACAAAAGATTAAGAAAATATAGGAGGAATCGTTCTGGGTAACAAAAGAACTTGCAGTTGTGCAAGGCATAGAAAAGCAGGTAGTGCAAGAGAGTGCATAGAAGTTGAAGACCCATATTACTGCATAGATAGCTGCGGGAATTTTCAGGATGAAACACATGTAAAGGAAAAGGTCCGGACTGCAATAGAAACATTCCAGAAGTTCATTGTGACGTGGAACAAGGCCTGAAGTGGCTCGAGATGAGCCATAGGTGAGCGTTGGGGTCTATTTGGAGCATGACATTTTGGGACTAGTTTTTGGAATCACATAGGAGAAATTGTGCAACAAGTCGGCTAAGGAGTAGCATGCACGAAAGGAAAGAAGGAAGTTAGTTAGGACTTTCGGTCCATTTTGTAACGGGATAATCCCTAATGTAAATGTATAAATATGTATGGGTTTTGGGTAGAAATAAAGAAGCTTGAAGGTGGATGCGAGATGAAAATGAGAGGAGCTAAGTGTACACTATATGCACACGAACTACAAGGGATTTTTGGGGTAGAATTGAGATATTATGTATGAGCGCAGTGTGCACCTTTTGTAAGACATCATGTTGAATAATAATATAAGAAGCCTATCATTATGGATGTAGCCAATATTGGGGAACCACGTTAAAATATAGTGTCTCTTTGCTATGATGTGATGTGTTTGATTATTGTTTTGTTTATTACACGCACTTAATGTAGGTTGGTTAATATGAATATGTGATATGTTGTTATGGTTTCGCGCACATAATGACTGGTATAATGAATGAATGTTAAGTTGAATGGTTAGAATGAATGCCTCACATTCCTCCATGAATTAGGGAACCTGGTTCTTGAAGTTCCCATAGATACCTCAGGTGATACTTCACATGTTTGTGAGTGATTCCGAAAGAGATAGTTTCTTTATGGTTTTGTTGGTGAATTAATGTTGAACCCCAGGTCTTCCCACTATGTGCCAACAAATCGCACTTCAAAAACGTATTTCAAATTATGATAATAAATAATTTGAAATCAAGTGTGAAAGAATGTAATAACCACACATGCAGTAATTAAGATTCATGCTAAACCATCCAAGAATTGAATAGTGTGCCATGCACAACAATAACCAACAAGCATGCACTCGAAAATACATCTCAGAGATAAATATACACAATGGAATATGAATTATGTAGAAAAAAAATAGCACTTATCTTTAATTAAACCATCACCACCTAGCTACAAACCAAGGATATTTATCCCAACCATAGATATTGTTGTTCATTTACTCTCGACAACAGGTCACCCCCAATCTAGGGCTATGAATCCATAAAGATGATTCCTAGTGTAGGACTATTGGTTTAGATAGTTGGTTGTCATTGATGTCAACCCTTGGAGAGTGATCTTGGAGATTGAAGTCAACCCTTAGAGATTGATGTCAACCCTTGGAGAGTTCCAGATATGTTGGACAATTGATTGGCATTTGTATGATTGAGATTGATGGTGGGTTAGTTAGGTACATTTGATGTAGTCTAAATGTAGCCCCATAGGTGTGGTTATGGGACCCAAAGTTTATTAAGGAACATGAACATGAAGAAAAGTGAAATTTTAGGTAAGACTTTCATATATGGATAGTACACATTATGTCATTTCCAGTGATATGTGGAATGCCACGTGGTTACTCATCGTTAGGGAAATATGGCTTTGTGAATTTGGAAGCCCCGAAGAATTGTCAAGAATCCCCTAGTTGGTTACAAGTACTTAATGAAAGGGTAAATTAGTTGTTACAAGAAATTTCAAGAAGCCCTAAAGTTAAGGAAAGAGGTCATAAAGTTAAGAAAATAGGTTACTTAGAAAAAGTATAAATACACCTCAAGAAGTCTCTCATAAG
>CBVK0101774082.1:0-12808 GCA_900067695.1 Picea abies | reverse complement strand
TACAATTCAATAGACAACAAAGACAATGCATGCTTCCTATTCTACCAAGATTAATTTAAACTAGATTTATCAAGAAGAGACAATCCTATGCAATCATACACAAACTTGAAGGAAACAAGACAAGCATATATTAATGAGAACATAACAAGGCACTTACAATCTGTAGATGCATATGCAGCAGCCTCACCAAGTCCTCCTTGTGCAACCCCTTGCTCGAAAGACCCACGATCAAAATGGAAATACTTCTCATTAATATTCTCCTCCTTTTCACCATGAGAATTCCTCCTTTTATAGGCTTTGGGAGGCTCAACCACCTTATTTATCTTTGTAATAAGTTGAGGATATGACTCCATCAGTTGTGGTATCTCCCTTAGATATAGCATAAAGCTTGGATTCGAGCCAAACCAACTTGTATCCTTTCTAGTTGTCCTTAGAGATAAGGGGGATTTCTCCCCAAGAATATCTCAACCAATCGGTGCTCCCTCAAAGCTGGAAACAGAGTTCTATAGCGCTCCCTGCTAAGTGTACAAGGAGCGCTAGCACTCCCTGCAAGTGAGAAGGGGAGCAATGATCTCCAAAAAATTGTTTAAGATGATAATTTTCCAAGGAAAAATAATGTATAAGCTTGCCAAATGATGTGTTTTCCTTTTCTAACATGTCTTAGAGGGTGTATCAAGTGTTCTTATGGTGTTTTCCACAATGCGACACATGTAGAATGAAAATACAATGTTTACGACACTTGAGACACTTATGATAATGATAATGGGACATTATCGAAGTGAGGAATTTTGACGTATAATAGTCGACCAGTAGTACCCAGCTCTTAATATATTGTGGGCTATTATATCTCCTTAAAAATAACCTCAAGTTGGTCCATCATGCATGTCTTTGAGAACCTTGTCGGAATCTTGATTTTCAAGACATCGGAGTAGAACTCCATCATAATTTTTTTTGAACAAGATACCATGAACCAACTAATATTGTATAGAATTCAGCCTTAGCGATCTCTTTTGTTTGGCATTAAGATGATCAAGAGAGATGCCATGTTGAACATAGTATTTGAGATCATTATAACATGAATTCTCAATTGATGGGACATAAGGAGCTTGTTGTGTATAGAGGGTTGGTTCCTCTTTCCATCCATCTTCTTCTTGATCCTCAAAATCTGCGACTTCTATTGCTAGCTTACATGGGCCTTGAATTTTAACAAAGGTTGTTGGTTTGAATTCAAGGTCATACTCATATAAAGCAGTCATCTAATTGCCTCGTCTTTCACCCAGTTCCCTACGTAGAAAGAGAGATATGACCTCTGGGTGAGGGACGATCACCTTAGTATGATTTTTCAGTACACAAGGCCTAAATTGTTTGATATCTTTGTGGATAGAAAAAGATTGCATGTCTACCGTTGAGTAATTCAACTCAACACCTTAGAGTCTAGTGAGCACTGATGCAAGAGAATGGTCAGAAGAAAAAATTTACAGCAAGAAATACTTAGTAAATTTTGAACTTTGTAAAGAAGGTGTAGCCACTATGGCGACCTTGATATTCTTAAAGGCCTCCTTTTCAATATATTCCCACTTGAATTGAACGTATTTATTTATCATTTGTTGAAGGGGTTTAACAATTTTGACAAAATCTCGAACAAATCTTCTTACAAAATTGATTTTTCCAAAAAAGGAATGCATAGACCTTTTGTTGTGTGGAGTTGAGATTTGCATAATAGATTTAGTTCATTCTGGGTCCATGAAAGTCCCATCCTTTGAAATAATATGCCCCAATAATTTACCTTATGAAACAACAAAGATGTTCTTCTTAGGGTTTAGAGAAATATTGTATTTTCTACATCTTTCGAGTATCTGCTTCAGATGTTTGGGGTGATCAGCATTTTGTTTTGAATAGAATGTGATGTCATCAAGATAGATCACCACACTATGATTGATTATAACTTTGAAATATATGTCCATTTCCCTTTGAAATATATCATCAGCATTGATTAGACCAAAGGGAATTCTGAGATATGCATATGTTCCCCACTTCATCCTGAAAGTGGTCTTTTACCAGTCTGGTTCTGCTATGAGAACTCGATTATAGCCAAAAAAAAATGCCTAAAAGAGAAAACATTTCAGAACCCTAGATGAGTTGTGGGATTTGTTCCATGGGAGGAACTAAACATTGTCTTTATTAGAAGCTTTATACAAATTCTAGAAATATACGCACAATCTTATCTCCCCTCATTTCTTCATGACATGCACTAGGTTGAGTGACAGACTTTGAAGATGATTCAAGTGTCCAACAACTTGTTGAGTTCCTTCTAGATAAATGGCTCAAGCATCAGATGTATTTTTCTCAACTTATGTTATAATGTCTTTACACCTTCTTTGATAGGAATCATGTGTTGAATTACATGGGTGTCATATGTCTTCAAATATTCATATGCCCGGGAAAATCCATCACAATATTTATTAAACGGTTGCATGAATGTATGTTTTTTTGCCTCTAACCAAAAAGTGTCTAGATTGATGTATTTAGGTTGTTCAAAGGTTCCTAGATTCACCAGAAAGTGTATCATAGTAGAGTTATTTGTCTTCATATTCATAGGTTTTCTGAACTTATTTCGCAAATCAAACAATTTTTCAAGTGATAATGCATTCTCTGGGATGCAATTTGATTTTATCTTGCTCGCATCATCTCAAGGTTCCCAAAGATATCGTTCATTACCTTCATCATCTATTATTGAGTCCCAGAATACGTCAACACTAGTGAGGGAATTTATGACCTCAGTATCATTGTTAAATACTCTCTAGTTGGTGACGTTGTCTGGTATAGAAGGTCCAAAATTTATTTCAACAGAAAAACTATCATTAAGAGGCGTGAATCTAGATGTTGCATTTGCTAAAATGTTTGCAACAACAATTTGACAACGAGGTATAGAACCAATATTAAAATTTTCAAAGGAATAGAGTAGGTCCCATGCTTCTTGTTGATAACCTTTCAAGTGGGGAGACAGACGGTGAATAGTGTTTCTTACCTGTGGGGTAGCTATCTCTGAATCATCAAATACTTGAAGGCATTTTACCTTAAGGTCGATGGCTTTTTTTAGGCTTTGTACCAAGGCTTCATATTCAGCAGTATTTTTGGTGCATTTGAAGTCTATGTGGAAGGATATGAGGGCTTTATGTTGTTCTGGATCAAAAAATAATGCATCCTCTCCTATCTCCCTCTTGAGATATGGATCCATCAAAGAACATCATTCATATGTTAGTATGTACAGTTGGGTTAGTCACACAATAACTTGATTCTTTTAATATAATACAAGCATTATAGTCATCATGATTGCATGCAAGGAGTTCAGACTATGTCTATGTTTGAATTGGAGATGGTTTCACTTCATATCAACCATGGTCAGTCTCTAAAAAATAATTTCCAAAAATAGTATGGGCAAAGCTAACATGCACATTCTTACCTTTGACTTTGGTAATTGTATGCTTCATATGAGCCTCATTGTTTACTCGGATCTGATTTGGCTTACCTTTGTATAGGAGCCATAAGTAGGACCAATATGTAGAGAAATAACCTTGAAGTTTCATAGACCAATCCCTACTCAACAATAAACCATAGATTTTTGGAATATCAACCACAACAATGTGAATGAATTGATGAACCTGGGATCAAATGAGAGTCTAATCATAACATCTTTAAGTTCACCTCTCAATTTAACATATGATCTATCTAATTGTATGATTCTAGTAGTATTTATGTGTGGTACATCATTGATATTTTGGCACACAGAGTATGGCATGATATTAGAAGAAGCACCAGAGTTCGCCAAGCAATTATGTACATTGAAATTAAAAATTTTGTATGTAAGTAGAAAGGGTGAAATATGTGACTTCAAATGTGCACCTATATTGGCTACATTTATGGCAGATCTAATTTCAACTTTCTATTCTACCTTTGCTTCAACAGTTTTAGGAAGGTTGTCGGTTGCAGCGACGGTCTTCTTCTGGGAGTCAATGGAATTGAAAGTGTCTAGGATCAGATCGCGTTGCTAAGGCAATGCACATATATCATACATAGAGATGTTAGCTTTATTTTTCTTCATATATTCAATGAAATTATAATCTAAAGCGTGAGTTTCAGGTTTGATTTTCATTTTGTTTGGTTATCATACGTCGGATATGTTGTTGGTTGTTGGAGTGTTGGGTTTATTTTTGGTTACAGCTGGGGTTGAAGTACCTAGTTTGTTGATGATGGCTGATATAGGGGTGTTGAGTTTATTATAGGTTATTGTTGGGTTTGAAGTGCTTGGTTTCTAACAAGAACAAGAGGACTTGTGTTTCTAAGAGAAGCATTATTTTTCGAAGTCAATGAAGTGCTAGGGACAACACCTTTACTGTGTAGGTTGTAGTCTCAGGGGGTGGCTTTTATGACCAATGTATCTCCCACAAAAGATTCTTCAAATGTTCTTCATCTGAATCTATACACCAGTCCCATAAAACATAACAAACTCTTGAGGGGTCTCCTAAATTACTTCTTCTTTGGTCTCCATGTCATAATTATCGTTATTGTCTTGTTGATCTAACAACTAATTAATGACCAAAGTCATAGAATTAACCCACTAAGGACGTGTATTTTTAGAATGGTTATGTTGGTAGTAAGAATAAAAAATGTTCATGCTGAAGTCATCTAGATTTAGTGTGAGCTATGGGACTTCTGGAGGTTTAGGTGGATTTTTGTTCTTTCTGAAGAATGGACGAAAAGGCTTAGGCTTGGAGGAACCTTCCCTGGTGTTCTTCTTTAGGTTTACCACTTCAATTGACAAATTCTTAACCAACTTAACCATGTTTTCTAGATCTTTGGTTTCTTTCTTAGGAGGTTTAGGAAATAACAAAGGCTTTTTTCTAGCCGATTTTTTTCCTTGGATGAGGGGTGGTTGTCTAAAGAGATCAGTTCCTTTTCAACAACTTTAGCTTCTTCAAAATGATGAACTAATGTAATCTTTCCAACTCATTTGACGAACATACTTATGGTAGGAATCAATGTTGAAGTATAATATTTGATAGCCAAGGTTTCTAAATGAACGATTTCAACATTAAACTTATTTAGGACTGCAGTAAAGCATTGATTAAAGCCTTTTACTTTATCTTTATTCTCCATCTTCAGGGCTCCTAATTCTTTGTATAAAGTTGTGGGAGTTTTCTCTTTCCCAAATCTTCCTATGAAATCCTTTTCAAAGTCATCCCAGCTGGTTATAGAACCAGGCAAGAGGTTACAATACCATGTGGAAGCTTTATTTTCAAAGGTGTAAGGAAATAGTCTACAAGCCACACCTTCATAATGGACGACAAGGAGACGGGTTTCTAGAAAGAAATTTTTGAAATGATATTCTGGTGAGTTGGATTTGTTTGGGTTGAATTTCAGAAGAAGTCTCTTCGAGCGTTTAGGTAACTCATGCATAGGTTATGCTAAGTTTAGATCACCTTGGGACATCCATGGTGTAATCACTAGTCTTCTATTTCGATTTTCACCCATGTTATTATCGGAATCAAATCTTGAATGTTCACTATCAAAAAAAAAATCAAATTTGGAGGAGTAGGACCAAGAGGTGTGGGAGGCATTTGATGCAAAGGTATGGGTAATTCATATAGGGCATTTTCAATCAAATCCTCTATGGAATGAACAAGAAATTTGGTTTGATTCTTAGGTCGTCTTACGCTAGTAGCTCTCAAGTCGTCTTACGCTGGTAGATCTCCTCCTTGGAAGTGTTGAAGTTATTTGTAGTTGGAAAAGTAATGATTCGGGTGGATATCGGTGGCCACCCACCTATTCCAACTGGCTCAAAACAGTTTGTTGGCAATTTACTATTTTTAGCAGTTTTTCGGGTCTTAAACTTCCAAGGCCATTTTGAGGGCCTAAACGATGCTTTTTCGCGATTGAGAACCTCAATTAAAAGAAAAGGTTTTGATTAAGCCCCTAAAATGAAGCTCATCGTCGATACCTTTTCAATGAGCTATCGTGAGCCCCAAACGAAGATCGCATGCCAAAGTTACGCCCCTGGGAAGTTGATACACCAAACTACCCAAAATGGGGTCCACAAAATTGTTGGCTTTTCATCTTTCGGGGTTAGGGTTTTGGATTTTATTTATGTTAAAAGGACCTTTGGAGCCTCATTGTAACAATCATCTTCTTGTGAATGAGCATAGTCATCACATCTCTTTTCATAGATAAGTTGTCACCATTCTAGCAAGTCTTTCACTTTGTATTTCTACAATTTTGTACATTTCGCTCATTAATAGAAATTTTGTATTATTGTATCTCTATGGTTATGGTTATATCTCTATTATATTATTGGATATTTGATAATATCTATGTACATTTGTTTATTATATCTTCGCTCTCATTTTATGTTGAAAATTATTTGGATCATCTTCTGGTGTCAGGGTTTTTGCATGCCTCGACCCTCAATTAGTGTTAGTGTTTTGACTCCTCTAGAATATTCTTGGAAGTCAACACCTGACTAGTCCCACATGTGTGAGTAATGGGGGTTGACGTGGCATATACTTGGTAGCATGGTGGTCAACAAGGTAGGTCAACTTGCAGGAGGCACAACTTCTGCGTAGGAACTCTGATTGAGGTGATTTTCACACTATTGGAAAGATTTCGGTGTGTAGAACACCATCGAGGGTCTACAACTATGCTCGTGAATTTTTTACCACAAAAGTGCCATTTGATGCCTCAAATTGTCTCTAGAATGTTTCAAACCCTAAATCACCAACATGGGACCTATTGTAGGGCCTTCTTTTTCTTTGACTAGTTTCACTAATTAGATCATATTATTTGAGGGAATTTCGATTACAAAATGACCCGGCTTACAAACATATGCTATAATGATGAAATTCAAACTCTTTTGACTATTTTGAATTGGATTCAATTGACATAATTGTATTTCTAAATGAGTTTTGTTTTAATGTTTATATGATAAACATGGATGGAAAAATTGTATAGTGAAATGACATAATTGTTGGTATTGATCCACATGGTTACAAAACTTTGAAATGTTGTATACATATTTAAGATGCATTAATTTGTCGATACTACTTATGTTTTTCCTAGTGAGACAGAGAATTTGTAGGTGCACATTGACATGAGATTGCGTCAATATCGTATGGACTCTAAATTGAGTTAGGACATTATGATATGTCATGCAATTAATGATATGTTTTTAATTTATGATTATGTGACTATTTGATGTATTGATTCAAGTGTGTGCAAGCATAGGGAATATGTTTGCCAATAAATCCACACATGGATAATGGGGTTCTATGGAAGATCTATGTAGTATCACTAGGAGAGGATGAACAACATACCTATTTCTACCTATTAGCATTAATTTTTTTGTGTTTCGGGTTGAAAAGTTTATGATGCTTTTACCCATAGGTTGTACATTGTTGTGAGCATGGGCTATAGATTCATTCACTCACAAGGTTTAGCTAAGGGGCGCATAATAAGGGGTCATCCTTATTTCTTAGTGACCACTAGTCTATCAACAAGGTAGTAACAAGTTGAGTTAACATGGTCTCAATTGTTGTACCATTTCCTCCATTAAAGAAAATTGGATGCTTAAAGGGCACGCGTTAACATGACACCCTCGGTACTTACTAAAAGCTAATTCTTGAAGGGCATGGAGAAACATGACACCCTTGGTATCAATTATAGTTATTATGCATGCACGAGAAAAAAAAAACTAACGTATGTGATTCATTTAATTTGGGAAAGCTAAACAAATGCATGAGTGATTGATTGAGCATATATGTTATTGCACATTTATAAAAACTGAAAATAAAGTAGTTTATTTAAAAACTACTAGAAAAATAGTGTATGCATTTAGAAATGTGCATGAAATAGAATAAATGTATGTTTAATTAACTTAAAAATTAACTAATAGTGCACCCATAAAATAAGGAGAAGAAAAGTGAAAAATGAATTCAAATTCAAATGAGTAGTGGGAAAAGATATGTATACTTGAGATATATTAATGAGGGGATTTAATTAAATAAAATAGTGATTACAGGTGTAGCCACTCAAATAGGAAAAGAGAAGGAGATCAAAGGAACATTTAGGCATAAAAATCTGAAGAGTAGTAGTTGAGTGATGAATAATTATTACTTTATATTTTTAAAAGAAAATTTAATTGTGCACTTGTGCAAATGAGTGACACATTGGTGGGTGAATAATAAGTAATTAGGAATTAAAAAATTACATACTTTTGTATGAAATGGACAAGTGGATTGAGCCACAAATATTATAAAAGAAGACTTGTGCTAGAGAGCTCACACGCCTTTTTCTCCCTAATATTGGATGGTTGTCGTAATGTGAAATTTTCTATTGATGAATTGTTGTTGAGTTTGTGGGGCGGCAGGAGCGGGTGGGGTCCTTTTTTCTCTGGTAGGTCATATCAAACTATTATTTTCTTGTAACATAGGTCATGCTACCAATAATCAGGAAGAGGCATATGCACTTCTGCAAGGATTGTAATTGGCCTGTCAACAAGGCTTAAACTCCCTCTCAATCCTTGGGAATTTGAAAGTCGTTATTAACCATGTGAGAAAGAAGACTTTTCCCACTAATATGAAATTAAAAGCTAAATTTCAGAGAATTCAACATGAGCTTGAGGCTCTTTATAGTCTAGGTCCTATTCATATCCTCCATCATAACTATGCAAGTATTGATGTTCAAGCCAATCTGGCTATTAGAGACCCCATAGGAACACTCAGGGTTAATGGGAAACCCTCCTTGCAACATATCCCATGATAATATTCACAGTTCCAAGCAAGGGTTCCATTGGGGAGCCTAGCAATGGTTACATTCTCGTTGCATGTTTGAGTTTTTGCTCCAATATCGTCACTCCTCCTTCCCCTATTCTGGAAATGACGCGTGGAGGTGGAATTAAGCCACGTTGGGGCTTCCACCTCCCACACGTGGGCATCCCTTGATGTATCATTCCAACTCCTTGTCTAAACATAAATTATCTATCCTTCCTCTCTTGGTGCATGTGTGCTCTCCCCTTCTACGCATAGACCCTATCATCTCCCCTGGCCCCTTTCTTTCATGGACTTATGGTCCTTATCCTTTATCTCATGGAGTTTGCATCACCCCAGTTCTCCTAGGCATCATCCATGCAGGATGATGAGTGTACCTCCTCTACAAGTTAGTTGATCACTTTATGTGAGTGTATCTCTTGTTTAATGGATATGATGGGTGAAGCACTTCCTCCTTTGTGGTTGTTGTTCCTCATGGGATGGAACGTGAATTTAAGAGGACCGTCATCGAAATTCACTTAGAAGTATTTGTTGCTTATGAGAAATTCGCAATTGGTTCAGTTCTTATTTGTTGTATTATCAAAATTCAATGGTTCAACAATGGTATCTAGGCTCCGCGATAGGCTAAAAGAAGTGCAGACATTGTGTGTTGGAGAAGGGAGCCTCGGGAGGAAAAACACTCATATATGGTGAACTCAATCCAAGCTCTACAAATTCAAGTTAATGGTTTGTCAGCCCAAGTTCTTACTGCCCTGGAGATTTTGGTGGAACATCGCCAGGTCTAGTAGCAGTTACATGATGAGTGTGTGACTCTTCGGTTCGAAGTGGAAGAGATGCACTCCAGGCCCAGTTCCTCGACACCAACTCACACAATCACAATAAAATTGGATGCAGCCTCATCCCTCGGCCTCTTTACCTGAATTCGACGCTAGATCATGAAGAAGTTGCGTCAGAAAGGAAAGATCCTCCAGCTTAATAATTTCTACATGTTATGTTTTTGTATTTTGATATTAGGGGTGTTTTACAGACTTTGCCATGGGAGGAATTTTGGAATCATACATAAGCCTAAGATAGTTTTTGTTTCTCTGGATAGTTTAGTTAGCTACCGACCTATTTTTGCTACTTTTGTAAAGGCTAATTTTTGGGCATGTAATTTCTCTCTTTGCAAGTTTTCTTATTGAGTTTTTAAGTGAAAATTTCCCCAGTTTTCTTAAAATAAAAATGTTATTGAGTTTAGTCTATTGGAGAGTGTCCTTGAGGTGAGGATTTCCTTGTAAGCTTGACGACAACACTCTCTTCTCAATTGCTAGCATTGTACTTTTCATACAACCCCATTACAGCTCGGGGGTCCCTTGGGAAGGAGAGTACCCATTGGGAATTGGTAGGGTGGTCAAATGGTTGACTATCTAATGATTGGCAAGCTGACGCAGGGAGGAATTTGGGCTTGCAATTCAAAGTACAAGTCAAGAATCAATTTACGGTAATTCTTGTAAATTTGATATGTTAATAAATATTGTTTTTATTAAGGAGAGGTCTTGCATAGTGTATTCAAGTGAAGACATACTTTATATGATATATTTGCTCTTATCATTTTGTATCAACCCTTTTTTTGTACCATGGAATACATATCCCTAGGAAACCCACAAGATACTTCCCCTCATTTCGAGGATAGTACATAGGGTAAATCGAATTTATCAAAAACTCGAGACGTTTTCAACATAGGGCACAAGGACATTACAATTATATACACGTTAAGTGTTCAACATGTCACTTGTGAGAATAGAACTTGGGTGGAGAGGATAATAATCATGTGTCCCAACCACCCAAACTAGATCCAATTGACTTATCAACCCAAATTATTATAACCAATTTCAAATTATATATATATATATAAAATAACATATTTTAATTAAAAAAATTATTATTTTTATTATGCAAATTTTAATATAAAAATGAAACCTAACTCTTTCTTTTAATTTTAATTTTAATTTTAATATATATATATATATATGAGCATGCAAAATTGTGTGGTAACTATTGAATATAGTATGAATGTTAGTCATCCTCACCAAGCAGCCACGACCCTATTGAATACTTGCCATGGTTACAACTAACACAATCTTGAGTTCTTGAGTTCTAGTTTTATAAGACATTGACCCGATGTATGGAGTAAAGGCTTTGAATCATAGTGTTACCTTGATCAAATTGTAGTCATGTTGTGTTGATTTAATAGACGTGAATTGGTTTTTAAAAGACTTATGTAGTAAGGACTTAAACCATTGGGTTTAATTGAGTTTGGTTTGATTTTAAATTCAATTGGATTTAATTGAGTTTGATTTAATTTAATGTTATTATAATAAATATTAAAATTAATCATTTAACTTTATTATTATTATAATAAATATTAAAATTAATAATTTAACTTTACTAGTACATAAGCCAAGGACCATTTTAGAATATACTCAATATTTAAAAGATTCAAATAACTTAGTTCTAATTAATTATAAATAATTTTCAAATATCATGGACATAACACTATAAGTTATACTTTAATAAAATTAAGTATATATATTTGGGAGGATTATATGTTTACCGAATAACTTTACATTAAAGTTGTTAAGAGTCAATTTTGGGCATTAAATACTTACATTTTGATACAACGGAAATGGTAATATAAATTATGATAATTTGATAAATATTTTAATGTAATATTAGAGTATAATATTTTGTGTCATTATTAGAATATAAAAGATAAGTTGAAGTCTCTAAGGTCATTAAGAAATTAATATAGCACATTATGATATTACACTAAGTAATTAGTTGTTATGATTGATTTAAAAAAAGTTATAACTTTATTTTTACAAACTATATGAAATCATTACGCAAGCTTACGTGTTTTGCAAAGGTAAAATAAAAAATATTAGAAATGTGATTTTTATTTGATTTTATATTTGTGCAATCGTCTACTTGAGAGGTTAACACCAGGAGGGGTGTTACACTTGCCCCTAAAATGGACTCTGCAAGACAATTCCTCCAATTTTCTCACTCAGAATGTACCAAGATAGATGACAAGTTATACAATGATCCATTCCAAATCAACTTTGATATTGTATTGAAAATCACATGTAAGCAACCACAAGATGAACACCACGTGGGAATAAATCACACAAATTAAAAATAAAGACAATATGATTTACATGGTAAAACTCTTAAAGAGAGAAACATCCTCGAAACAACAGAAAAGTTGTATTACCATTTATGAATGTTTCCATCTAGTACAATAATTTTTGTAATGCAACATCACATTGACATCAAGGGTCACTGACAAATAACCCTCCATATTCACTAAACAGAAATCATGGAACAATGAGGTGATAAGACAAAGATCAATTGTTGTAAATACCAATAATATGACGATTGTCATATCACAAAGATCAACCGTTGTCATATCCTTGGATAAGTCAAGTACAAAATCTCTTGCAACCTCTTAATGTCTAATATCCCAGTATTGTTCACAATAAAAATATATATTATGTAGTGTGTTAAGCAAGCACTCTTACCACGCAAATTTGAAGCAAACTACAACCTCTATGTTATTCAAATAGAGAAGAATAAAATGCAAAATAAATTATGAAACTTAGGTCATATTTAACTCTAAAACTATCCTTTAAATTGTCAAATTATGGTGCATGCTAACAATTCTTGAAGCGTTTTGTTTTAGAGGACGTAATCCAAGCCAAACCCTTAAGCATTTTATCCCATTAGTGTACTTCCATCCATCTTAAAACAAAACTATCTATATACTAGCACAGCCACAAATTCGTGGCTGATGAACGTCGAAAGGACGGCTTGCAAAACCTGAACCGTCGGGAAAGAGAAACAACCCAGAGGTGGACGAAAGGAGTGACTTGGCTGAAAGGAGGCAGTGTGTCCAGAACATGGCTAGTGAAGGCCAAAGGTTTAGGTTGGCATAGAAAATGAAACCCTAA
>CBVK0101774080.1:0-12448 GCA_900067695.1 Picea abies | reverse complement strand
ATTCTAGCGAGTTCATTCACTCTGTATTTTTACAATTTTTGTACATTTCTGTCATTAATAAAAATCGTCAATTAATGTGTCTCTGTGTTTATTGCAATATCTTTGTATATTTCATTGTTATATTTCCGCCTTCATTTCGTTCTCAAAATAATCTAGATCATCTACATATTTTTTCTCTCTTCATCTGCTTCTTGTGTAATTATTCTTAATACATGCATAAAATTGTTCTTAGGAGGGACGTCTTCCTCCAACAAGACACTTGCAATCTTTGCAATTACATGCTTACAAATGTGTTTCTTGTTGGATTGCGCAAAAACCAACAAGACACCTATGACCTTGGCTTGACAAACTTAATTGACGCACCAATCCCATTATTTACATAACTTGACTTTTGACTTTGACATTGACAATATGAATGACTTTTCTTTGCTTGACTCCAAACTCTCAATTTGATTTCAACTTATGACAAGACTTAACATAATTTGTTAGGGTGTCAGGGAACACCGATCATGCACCATTTCTAACCAATGACTTTACTTTTACTTGACTTTGACTTCAACTTAATTGGGCATTGACTCCTTGATTTTAACTCCCAACTCTATTTTTTTTTGTGATTGGCGGAATCAACAACTAGTTGGACATGTACTTGTGTGACACATGGTTGTGTTATCCAATTCCTACCACTATAACCTCCAGGTGTGCTCACGATGCCCCATACACGACACACCTTGACGTATCCTTGCCGTATCCGGATCCTGGCTTTTCAAAAATCTGGCGCATCCGTATCCGTATCTGTATCCATTTCCGTATCCTGGTAACTTAGCATATAACATCAATCATCTAGTAGTTATAACTTGTAACTTATAACATTTCCATCAAATGATCAATCATCAACCTTCAAGTTTCAACATGCAAAGTTTGTCATCGACAGATTATAACAGATAACATCAACCACGAAATGAAACAAAGCATCATATTCCGTACCAAAGAGTTGTAAGAGTTAGTCAACAATTCAAAGGTAGGTTCAAAGTTCAAAGTTAAACTGTCATATAATATTTACAAAATAGGCCATAATAAAGGCAAAGTACTAAGTTCTAGAGACTACTTCTAAACATGAAAAAGAAAAAGAGATCTAGTATCTACTAGGCTTTCCTCTTGCAACGAGAAACTTTTAGTTTCTTTTCTCGTGATCTATGAAGAAGAGGAGCAGGAGTAGGTGGAAGTGTTTGTGGAACATGACCACGGTCCACGACTACATGGCCCCCACATAATGTTGGACGTTGTGAAGCTAAAGGCAAAGTTCTTGAATCCGGAAAACTACCATTGGATGGGGGTGGCATGTCTTCTCCATGAATATGATCACCATCATGATCACCCAAAAGTTCAACTTCCAGGCGCTCTAAAACTATCGCTCCATCTTCCAAATTAGCCTCCTCTAGATTGTTGTCCCAAGTCACATATGTTCCATCATTCTTTCACAATAATGAGACAACAACCTCAAGTTGTAGTGCGTGTAAACCAATCTTTTTGCCTTGTCTACATTTAGGCCATTTCTCTTCACGCTGTGGATGAACCTGTAAGTTCCCCAAGATTCAACCTATCTCGATCTTTAGTTGCATGCAAGTTAGCAAAGACTCCATGTTCATTGATGTATTTTCTCAATGGGCTTTGTACGTGAGCACACTCCTCTTCATCAGGGACCAACTTGTCTAATGCGAGAATATACCCATTTTGTACCTTTAGATGTGTGTGTGGTTCTCTCCTAACCCCGCCCCCAAGTGTTGGTTGGGCCAACCAAGATGGAGAATAATATTTGGGTGTAAGGGCATATGCTAGGGCATGCAGTGGAACATTCACATTATCACACCTTTTGACCACATGTTTATGGATATGATCATACAAGATTGCATATCTCGACTCAACAATGTCTTTGATTTGGCCTAGCATGTTGTCCATCTGCTCATACAACTCCCCAATTAAGGGCTGATTTGTATTTGCAAACCAAATCATACTACAAATTGGCTTGGTGAACTGCAAAACATACCTAACTTGTTCCCAAAACTGACCATCATGCACCGTGTCCACCTCTTGAAATTCATGTCTATCATATGTGGATGCACCCCTATCTTTCAAACCCTACCATGAATCACTTGAGACCATGCTAGCCAATGCCTCTCTTATGTTCAAAAGGTGCCTGAAGGTGAGGTAATAGCTAGCAAATCTAGTCTTTACAATCTTTAGTAGCTCCAAATTAGAGTGATTGCGGAAAATGTGGTGGGCCATGCTATGATTGGTAATAAATTTTATCTTTTTCTTCCCTCTCTTGTACAATGCACCAATCCATTTATAATCATGGTTCTTCATCTTAATGATATCAAACATTAAGAGGTTCAATGTGTGAACCAGACACCCTAAACAAAATATGTTAGGGTACATATCCTCAATGATTTCTCCTGCTGCCTTACAATTAGTAGCATTATTAGTGATGAATTGAATGACATTGTATGACTCAATCTTTTGAATAGTTTTAATTAATGGTTTTACACGATCCGAGTAGTCATGGGATGAAAGGAAGACCATACTAGTAGTAGATACACTGATAATATTTATCGATGGATTGCCTTTAACATTTGTCCAACCATCAAATACAATGGATACCCCATATTCGTTCCAATCATTTGTAAATTGTCCTAGAGCACTATGGATTTTGGTTCTTTCCCTGTTAAGTCCCATGGTTCTAGGTTTGTCATATTCAGGGCTCTTGTATCCTTTAGGGGCACCATTGATGGCTTGTATGATTTCATCCTAATAGGGTGAGTGAAGAACATTGAATGATACACCACATGCATAGAGAAACCTGGAAATTTTTGCATTCACGTCATCCCTACAACCTTGGTCAAGTAAATTTGATATTGTTCTATGCCTTGAATGCATAGGAAAGAATCCACTAGCATGGGGGGATGGGGATCGACCATCGAGCGTTCTTTGTGAACTTGAGGTTTGACTCTCAGATTCAACCCTTGATTTTTTGGATTTGTTTTGTGCGGCCTCCTCTTCCTTCTTATATTTGTTTCTATCTTTGATTGGCACATGACTACGGGTTTTGAATCCAATAGTCTTACCTTCATTCCATGGCATAATCTCACAAAGATGCTTCCTCACATAGGTATATAAACCTGTGTAAGTTGTATGATAATGGGAGCATATAAATTTTGTGGTCCCACCCCTTTTCTCTCCCCAAGCTTTTTCACATACTTCTACAAGGGTGTTGAGCTCTCTTTTGGTTTTTATCCATCATCATTGTCATTTTCATTATCATCATCGCCTTCCATTTCTTTCTCCTCTCCATGGTATGTGCTGACTACTTCTAGTTCTTCCTCATCATCACCTGTATTTCGACGTCCCAACATCACCATCATAATAAAAAATGGAACCAAAAGGATATACCACATTGACATACCCATACCATCATAATAAAAAATGGAACCAAAAGGATATACCACATTGACATACCCATAAATCTTGTTGAATCTTCAGAATAAGTTGCTGCCTGCAATAGAATGATGGAGAAGGATGTAATGTCCCTTTCCCAGTGATCATGCCAGGAGGACTTAATAGCCTATTTAATTCTCGTAGGTTGTAGTTGGTGCAAGGGAATTAATTGATTAAATTATTTAATGTTGCCTAGTGAAAAAACAACATTTAAAGGTGATATTGAATAATTAAATTAAAAGACAATATAAAGTGACTTTGGGGAAACATTAAAGGGAGACTTATAAAGTCACTATATTATTAATTATGAGAGCGGAAAAGGCAAAAGGGTATAAAAAGTGCAATTGGAGTTTCATTATTCATGATTATTTTTCTCAAAATTGATTTGGATAGCTTTTGAAGCTTTTGGGCTCTAGGACTGAAACCCTTGAGTGATTGGGTTCAGTGGTGAGACTAATCCACCCTAGCCAGTCAGGTTGGAGAGATCGCACAGGCCTTTCACCGAGATTACTGTTGAAGAAGGAAGGCACATTAGTTTTGCCAAGTCGTGGGCATTTTCAAAGCTTGTGGGTGTTTTGTGGGGGCTGTTTTAGTGCAAGTCGAGCTGCCTTTATCTACCTCTACTCTTCTCCTTGGGCCGTACCAATTATTAGCAGATTGTGGGGATCTCAGAAGGGGGCCGTACCACTCTTTGCAAATCACGAGGGATCTCAGAAGGGGGCCGTACCATTCTTTGCAAATCATGGGGGATCTCAGAAGGGGCTGTACCATTAATTGCAAACCGTGGGGATTTTAGAAAGGGGCCGTGCCAATTGTTTACAGATCGTGGAGTCTCAAAAAGGAAGCCATTTCATTGGAAATCAAGCTGCCTTTATTCACCTCGATTTCTCTAAAAAAATCATGCCAAATCAGCTGCAGATTGTGGAGTCTCCTCGGGGCCGTTTTAGAGCATTAATCGCTGCCCAAAGCATGATTATTTACAGGTCAGAAAGAGTAAATGAATCAGATTGAGTTTGCTGAGTTTTATTTTCTGTTATGGCAGATTGAAGGGGATTATTATCATTTGCATTAAATGTAATCATTGCTTTTTAGTATTGAATACAATAAAATCCCCTTTATGTGCCAATACTATTGTTGATCTATTGCGAAATTGTCTTGAGGTAGAGATCTGAAATTTAATAAACACAAGAACATATCCACAGTTAAGGAGGGGATCTTACAAAGGATAAATGGGAAAGAGTAGGATAAGAGAACAGTCAAGCATTCAACATAGTAAATATACTAGTTTACAACACATGGCAAAAAATTGAAAACAAACAAGAGTGGGCTTTAGAGCATATCTCTTCAACTCTCCAATGGTGGTTGAATGTAAATATGCGAGCCTTCAATCTCCCTTCCAAGCTCTCACAAATGGCAGTTTTCAATCTTCCTTCCAAGCTTTCACAAATCTGCTCCTCAACAACTAGCAAACAACCAGGTAAAAACCCTAGCAAAGATGAGTGAAATGAGAAATAGAGTGAGAGCAAATGGAGTGAATGAGTGTTTTAATCCACAAAGGAACCCTAGCCATGCCTAAACCAAGCTTTTGGAACTTTGTCTTGGTTCCTGTTATCTCTCAAACTCTACCCCAGGAAGAAAAGTTCTAACCTTGGCGGGAGAGCCTAGAGGTACTATCGGGCAAGCTACCCATTGTCACCTTGGTAGCCTTGCCCCACACTTTAGAGTCTAGACTAAGGAAAACTACCCTAGCCTAGGGGGGAATCCCTAAGGGTCAATTCAAACTAAATCGTTGAGTGTGGAGACCTGGGTCATGTTATCCAACTGCTACCACTATAACCTCCAGGTGTGCTCACGATGCCCCATACACGACACACAAAGTAAACCGAGATTTCAAACCAATGACTTCACATAACAGAGTGCCTTAACAATACACTTCATCATCGACTGCGCTACACCCTAGAGACAACTTCCAAGTCTATTTGAACTCTTATATCACTTAAAAAAAAATCTACCATCCATAACCACTCCATACAAAGCAATGATGTATATTATCATACATTTATCCCCTTAAGCATATTAATCTTTTTTACTTAAAATAATATAAAATTACAACGCAACTTTATATCATTTCAACTTTTATATCTTTTCCTCTTACATGTGACTCTATAGGGACTCTAAGGTGATATTAATTCCATCACTCATACAACTCCACTCATGATGTGATGTCACTAACAAAGAACATCATCTTAACCTTTCATAAACGACTCATTTCTTCACTTTTTTAATCATGCAACCCTTAAATAGAAAACATAATAATAACTCGAGCACATTTTCATGAGTGTGACGGATCCATCATGCAAGAATAAGGTCCCGTCTCGTCTCTCCAACTAAAATGGGGGCTCTTTAATCATAAAAGCGGCTCTTTTCCAAGTAGGGTTCAGGCGAAGGTCTGCACAGGTCTCTCTTCTTTGTCTTACGAAGATTACACAGAGTATGAGGAATCAAAATTCTTCTCCAGCACACATTCAGAATTGGCAGGAATTTTTCTATGACTATCGCCACACCAACAATAGTCGATGCTGACTATCGCTGTGTCAACAGAATCGCATGCATTTCTTCCATTTCTTCTTGTTTTTCAATAGTCTGTACACCAATACATCAATTTACAATGAGTTCAACCCGATATGCTCACTAACTGCCACAGGGCATGCACTGGTTTCAATATTCCAGCATGAACAACCTTTGCTTCTTCAAGTGCAAACTCTCAATATTACATGAGCAACCCGCTCTGATACCAAATGATAGCATCAAAGTCGCGGCCGAAAGGAAAAACACAAAAACAGACACCACATTATGCAAGGCAACACAAGGGATATGTTTGTACCATTCCTTGGGTTACACACTTACCTTTGTTTGTATAAATGGTCTCTTTTTATAACCATAGGTGATCATAACAACCATTATATAATTAGATGGTTTGTTAAAACCATCCCCACAACTTTCTTCACAATAGCTCTCTAAATCTCTCAACATATCTCCATGAATTTCTCAACAAATCTTCATATCCCTAACATGGTTCATTTCTCTTCATCTCTCTCACCCTAACGTAGACTTTTTAGAATTAGTCTACCTCATTAGAAAATATCATTTAGTTTATTTAATTATTCATCATCACAAGTAGGGATTATATCATACTCCTCCCTTAACAAACACTTGTGACCCCATGACCTCATTTCATCTTCATTATCTTTATCTTCTCTGCTCTATGTCTTCCGCGATCTTTGGTCTTCTCCATTCTTCATCCTCGTTCTCCTTCCTTTTATACCTGCAAACATAAACATTATTGAAGTCCATATAAAAAAGTAATCACCCCCCTAAATACATGGGTCGCTAGCCCTTGTATTTGTCGGTTCACTAGGAAACTTTTTCTCAGACATGGTTCATCAACCATATTTTCATCATGCTCTGCATACATGTACCTTTATCCCCTTTGCATCACCATCATCATCATCCTCATCTTGGGTCTTTGACGTACCCGTAGCCATGCTCTCGATGCTCCTGCATCAGAGGGTCAAGAATAAGGTGGATAAATGGAACACAAAACCCATGGACCTTGCATTAAAATTCCATATATACACTAAGGTGCACGCTGCCACTTATGTATATTATTTATCATGCTAAGTGCTCTCCATGAAAGCATATCAAAGGTTGGGAAACACTCTAAGAAATGTTTTGTGGCACAACATTTATGGGTAAAAATGATTTCACAAGGTGAGTTACACGTTGAGAGATTGGGGACCCTTGGTTATTATAAGAACTTGCATATAGAACTAGGTTATGTGTCAAATGGGTCATGGAAGGTAAACAACTATGGGAGGTACTATTTAGGCACCATGTTTTTTTGTTGTGCCTATAAACAAAATGTCTTGGCAAGGTATTACGCTCCAAACGTTCACAACTACCGCTGTGATGGTGAAGGTAAGATGCTCTTTTATTACCCAAAGTGTTTGGAAACCTTGGGAGGCCATCGAGCCATTTTTAAATTTGGAGACATTGGTTGCTAAGATATGGGTTTTATTTTAATGTCCAATGCCTCTAGTGGATTCCAGTTCTATAAATAGGTAGGCATGCCTTAGGGTGAATTTCATTGGTTCTTGGCCCTCAAGGTCTACAGTGAAGGCATCACCTTAACCGGTTATCACCTTGACAATCGGTGTAGGGATTGTCTTTCTTGACATGAGCTCAAAAACAAATTTGGGTTCTCCACCCTGATAGGATTATTCTTGATAAGTTTAAGTTAAATCCTTGACAACCTCTCTATTAAACTAGGTTTTCAACTTCATTACCATTACCCTTAGGGGCGACATTGGGAGTCTAACAAATCTAAAAAATTCACCAAATATCAGCGCACTAATGGCTATAGGTGGTTGTGCACAAGGTCAACATTGGATAGCCACTTAAATAACTTATAGAAACTCAAGTTTATGCAAAACCCCAGTTGTTTAGATTAAACACTTCGTGGAAATCTATTTTTTAACTAGAGAAACCAACATTTGATACCCTTGTCAATAGGGGCCTCACTTACCTAATGATTCAAAATCCAAATTGTAGTGTAGGCATTCTAAGATGTTGCAATTCAATTTTTCGGTTTGGTGTAGTCCCCTTGCTAAGTGTGCATGGGGTTGCACTAAGCTTTTGTGTAGGGTAAAATCCTCCCTAGAACTATCACTTGGAAACAAACAATTTGCAGAGTTACAATAATTGGGTTTTTATTCATGTTGAAATACATTTTCCTTCTGGAAGATACGAAATTATGTTGTTTTTAATAAGAGACACCATTGTTAAGTTTTCTCATGGGTTGATAACTTTCTACTATATATGAGCTTGCTTCATAGATGTATGGAGAATGGGGGAGATGGACCACTCACCATTGCATCTAAACTTTTGGGGTGAGTAGTGAGCACTCTATAGCGATGTTCATTGTAGTATATACCTTAGTGTGTATGACGTTGGGTGTGTAGCTCATGCACATCCAATGACATACATATGAATGTATATACATGTGCATGTCCAAAAATGTATACATTGATGTATATACACATGTACATCTAATAATGTACATTCACATATACACACATCCAATGACATATAATGTATATACACATTAACATATATATCACAAATCCATTGACATATGCATTGACAAATATACAAATATATATCAATGTGTATGTCATTGGATCTGTATATATGTCAATGCATATGTCATTGAATTTGTCGTATATATGTCACTGTATATATACGTTATATGTCGTGTGTGTATATATGGTGATATATACAAATATCCAATGACGTACATAGTAACATACACATTGTATTGCACATCAAACAATGTATGTATCCAATAACATACTCACGGACATACATATTGTAGTGCACATCCAACGACATAACACCGACATATATACCACGCATCCAACCACATATACATTGACGTATATTTGCATCCAATGACATACATAGTGATATATACATTATAGTGCACATCCAAATACATACACACTGCATTGCACGATGAATTCAATGACATACACACTAATGTATATACACATTCAACGACATGCGTTGTAAGGTCTACATCATAATGTACATCCAATAATATACACATTGAAATATACAATGCATATCCAACAATGTATACATTAATATATATACACATTCAACATTATACATAATGATATATACAATGTAGTGCACATCCAAAAACATACTCACTCACATATATCTAGTAAATTCAATGACATACATGCTAATGTATATACACATTCAATGACATAAATAATAACATATATATCATCGTGTACAAATAGACCTCACAAATCCAAATCCATACACATTAACACATATACACAACCAACGACAATGGCACATTCAACAACATACATAGTGACGCATAGTATACATCATTGCGGATAAGGGTTGCGAAGTTTAAGAAGTGCCTATAAAGTGCCACCTAGTGTGTCCCATTCACCGTTACTCAACCTTCAGAGTCCTAAATGGCATAGGGTTGGAGACCAAGGGTCAAAATTAAGCCCATCACAATCCGTCAAAAGCCTTCCAACCCGCCCTAAAAGTAGGATTAAAAATATACCCATAAAAAAAGTTTATTTTTGTTTTTGCTAGTATTTTTAGGAAGTGTAAAGTAAATTTTAAAATTTCATACGAAGGATGAAAGTGGGAACTGTCCATCATGGTCACGATTCACTTATGCCCTCACGTGATGCAATTAGTATTAAATCAAATTTACTACAGCTTGGGCCCTGAAGATTAATGTATCCATCCTTGTAGATTAATGTATCGACCAATTTTCACATGTGCATAATTGCATGTACAATGTAAGTTGGAGATTGATTACTGCAAGTTGTAGCGTGGAGATTCGTATTTGTCAGTGGACACCTAAGCATGTGCATAAGTAAAAAAGGTAAGAACAAGGCAAACAAGTTCCATGTTTTTGTTCACCATCTTCAACTTTTGTATTAATGTTTTACTAAGAGGATTTTTGACATAAACAAGTGTGTAGTTGTTAAAGATTATGAATGTTTCTTCAACTCAAATTCTCTTCTATGGATATCATGCTACATGTATTGGATCCAAATTGGCCATAGTTGGTCTTTTTCAATCTTCTCAGGCCAGGGTTAAAGATAATTATATATTTGTGCTGTCAACAAGCATTTTAAGTTGAGGCGATTGTAAGTTAAACTAAAATATTCGACTATTCTCTCATGCAGAGTTAAGGGTTCGATGAAACAATGAAGGTTATCTCATGGACAGATAGAGGAAGAAGAACCACAGCCCTAAGGTTTGGTGCAGTAATTTGGGTTGGTGAGGAATTCATATTTTTCTCTAACCTGCCTTCTTTTTGTTAGATTTTCATTAGTTTCGTTAACATTAGATTTACCATAGCATTTTTATCATCTTTTTAACATTCAATAATCATATACTGGAATATATATAAGCAACAGATAGATAAGCACAAGAGGACACAAATATTTTTCCTGGGAAAACCCAAACTCGGGGAAAAACCTAGCCAACTTTTCTTAGAGAGAATATTCCAATACAACCATGAACAAGCTCTAATCACAAGAGCAAACCAACAACGAAGAACTATGATAACATGTACTTATCTCTTCTTCTTGGTAGACAAATTATCAACACCACAAAACTTATACCAAGATAGCACACCACAGAGCTGGCACCAAGATAGGTGCATCACTAGAACTGACACCACAAAGTTGGCACCACTGGTAACTAGTAATTGCAACTGCTACTGCAACTTCTTGGAATCTTCTTCTTCTCCAAGAAAAGTTGCCTAGGAGGAAAACACCTCCTGCAGCTACTAAAACATCAACACTCTCTCTTGGCTAGGGAGGTATCTTTCCATGATATCTTCATCCAATAGTCCATTGACTACTCTGCAATCAACTAGTAGCACACAAATACTACCATGTCATCGGTAGTTCAAATCATCCGTCACAGTCTCCATGACTATGTTGCAATCAACCAGTAGCACATAGCTACTTCCAAGCGGTATGGTAGTCTCCATGGCAATCAATGCCATCCAATGGAAAACAATTTTTGTCAAGTCATAGTAGTACACAACTATTGTAGTAGCACACAACTACTTCTAGTGCCACACAGTCACTGCCAATGGTGCACAACCACCGTAGTATCACACAACTACTATCCAATGAAACACAATCACCGCTAGTGGTACACAACCACCGTAGTGGCACACAACTAGTGTCCAGTGACACATAATCACTACGAGTGGTACACAACCACCGCAGTATTACACAAGTATTGTCTAATGACACACAGTCACCACCAATGGTACACAACCACCATAGTCTCTTCATGGTCACTTTTGGTCTCTTCTTGGTCACTGTAACGATTCTGGGTAGGCCCTTCTAGCTCTACTGAATCTTCCTGATGATCTGAAGAATGATCGGCTGAACTTGAGGGATCTGTACGATCATCTTCGAAGCCTTTTGTTCCTTACAATTAATCTCCATATGAGATACTTTGTATCCTGCAAAAGTACCCTTGTCAGAAGGTTCTGACTTTGTGCTCTTCTCCTTCATTGCATGGATGTGTATGATCATGTACACGACTCTATGTCCGGAGAGTCTGCTCCATGTCTCAACTAGAGACCATCTAATATGTTGCCTCATGCAACCATCATTATGGCTCCCTCTTAGAGCTATCACCTGTGACCTATCTAGAACAAGAGCAACAACAAGGGAAAACAACAAACAAGAATAATACTCTTATAATAAGAACAATAAAAAAAAAAACCAAGAACATGAACAATCGTTGCAGTAGCTCCTTTTGAGACCTATCACTTGTGACCTGCTTGGAACAAGAGCCAGAACAAAAATATAATAACAAGAATATTCAAGTGTTACTAAACATTTGATAGCAATAGCAGTAATAGAACTCTTAAGACTGTTATTCTAGTTACAACACTTACTTAGGTTGCAACAGTATAAAATATCAAACCTGATATGCAAACATGGAATCTAGTTGATGCTTGTCCCATTTGAGTTGTCTATTATTGTAGGAGACATCTTCACTGATACCTCCAACACTTGGGCTTCCTTTGAGTGCACTAGATCTAAGATCCCTTTGGATCTAATGCCACTGCTTGGATAAATGTCCTTTTGCCAAGTGTATGCCTCCTGCAAAGACCCTCATCTTATTCTGGGGCCAACTTCTTATTCTGGGTCTTTATTATTTCTATGGGTTGACTTCCTCTTCTTGGAAATTATATTTCCACTTTATTATTATTTCCTGTGGGCTGAATTCTCTTCTGTGGTCTTCAATTTTACTTTATTATTTTATGAGGTATTCTTCAATTGTTCAATGGTCTTCCTTTGACTTCTTGGAATCTTCTTCT
>CBVK0101774073.1:0-25681 GCA_900067695.1 Picea abies | reverse complement strand
AGTGCGCAGCTATCTTTGAAACAAAAGACTTCCCTGGGTTGATAATTTATGTTTCACTTGATTGTTTGAATTAATTAAGCAATTATAGTGACCAACAAGGAGAAGGTTGACGATTTACCTCCTGCTTTGGTACAACCCTCTCCACCGACTCCACCTACAAACGGTCCTCTTCATATCGAACGACCGAGCCTTGATACAGTCCTACGACCCCCTAAGGGTGTTGTTTGAAAGTTGGTTTTCAATCCTCATGCTCGTGCGGCCCAAAACTATAGCATTGTGGAAGATCTGGCCCAGGCACCTTCAACAATGTCAGCCCTTGAAGTCCTTCAGTCTTGTCCTACACAACGGAAGGCACTGTTGAAAGCTATAGGTGGAATTGACCCCACATATACGAATTTGATAGTCTTTGACTTGGATGATCACATTCCACGGTTACCCCCACAACTCACGTTCCAGATACAAGTTGTTGTCTCTAACAAGAACATTTGCCAAACTGTTATCAACGAGGGTGCCTCAACGTGTGTAATTTCTTTTGCTTGTTGGAAAGACATTGGCTCTCCTCCCTTGAATGAATCACAAAATACTCTTAAATCCTTCAATGGCTCAGGTTTTAAGCCTTACAGTGTTCTTCCTTCATTGCCTATCACACTAGAAGGTAAGACGATCCAAGTTGAAGTGGAAGTCTTCGATGCTTCCCTTGATTATAATCTTTTTCTTGGACGTAGCTGGATCGATTCCATGTGGGCTGTTGTGTCAACACTTTTCCATGTAGTGTGTTTCCATTATCAAGGAAAGGTTGTTACCGTTGACCAAATTGCCTTCTTCAATTCTGATACGCGTACTGGCAACGTGTCGTTTATTTCTAAAACCCCACCTGGTTATGAGAATGTCGGTGTAGGTCTTTTAAAAGATTCTTCGTTAATGGGTACTTTCCCCATTCCACCACTCGATGTTCCACGCCCATTAGTTGCTTCTATAAACATGATTTCCACCATGCCTCATGAACTTCCTACGTCACGTAACCCTTGGATTGTCCCTGACCCTGGAGATCATCTTCGTTTCAGCAACGCAATGCCGTTAAGTTCGGTTGAATTTGCCTATCAAGCCATTCAATCAGGAACACCTTCTACCCCTTCTCTTGATGAGTTGTTTTCTGATCCTTTTCGTGTTATCTTTCCCACTGACGAGATGATCATGTCCGTTATGGAGGACACCCCTTGGGACGATGGGCATCATCATTCCATACTCTTTCTGGAACAACATACTCTTGAGAACTACCAATGAATTTTGACTCTGTCAATCGTTGTTGTCATGTCGCCCATTCCCGAATCTACACATGATGTGTTTGCCGAAGGGAGCCTCAGTAATATCTCTCCCATGATTCCCATTGACATATCTGTTAAACCTGGGATAGTTGAAAATGTTTATATTGGAACTTCGTGTTCTCCAGACGAAATCGTCACCTATACATCTCTGTTCAAAGAATTTTGTGACATCTTTGCCTGGAGATACGAAGAGATGATAGGTATCGACCCTACTATTGTTGTACATGAGATCAAGACATACCCTAGAGATAAACATGTCCAGCAACGCCTTCGTCCAGTCCACCCACGTAAAGCGGTGGCTATCAAACTTGAAGTTGAAAAACTTCTAAAAGATGGCTTTATTTATCCGGTGGCTTTGACGGAATGGGTTTCCAACCCTGTATCGATTGATAAGAAAGGTGGCAGTATTCGTGTATGTGTTGATTATAGGGATATTAACAAAGCCTGTCCAAAAGACAACTTTCCAACCCCTTTCGTCGACCAAATTGTCGATGAATATGCCAGAAGTGAAATCTTCTCTCTCATGGATGGTTTCTCCAACTATAATCAAATTAACATCGCTCCCGAGGACCAACATAAAACTACTTTTATTTGTCCTTGGGGTACTTTTTCCTATAGAAAACTTCCCTTCGGTATTAAGAACACTGGCGCAACGTTTCAACGTGCTATGTCTTATGCTTTTCATGATATAAAGAATATCGTTCAACCCTATTTGGACGATTTACCAGCTCATTCTTTGTGATGAGTCAATCACCCCACTCATCTCCAAGATATTTTCGTTCGTTGTCGGTTCTATCGTATTCGTTTAAATCCTCATAAATGTGTTTTTTGCATAGAATTCGACTGTCTTCTAGGTTTCATCGTTTCACGTCAAGGGATCAGGGTAGATCCTCTTAAGGTTGAGGAAATTCTTAATCTCCCTCCTCCTTCTACACTGTGCCAGTTGCAAATTTTGCAGGGGAAAGCAAACTTTCTTCGTCGCTTCATCCCTAATTATGCTGAGATTACTCATGGTTTTACGCGGCTACTAAAGAAAGGTTTAGAGTTCGTTTGGGATACCGTTGCCAACAATGCTTTTGAGGCTTTGAAGTTGTCCCTCACACGAGCTCCACTTCTCTTTCCTCCTGATTATAGTTGTGATTTTTTTCTTTATCTAGCTACCTCAGAGTATACTATTGGCATGGTTCTCGTCCAAGAGGATGATGCGCATGATGAACATGTTATTTATTACTTGAGTATAAATCTCACATAAACTGAAATCAAGTATCAACATGTTGAAAAACTGGCCTTGGCTTCTGTTCAAGCTGTTCAACGCTTCCGGCATTATATCCTCTCAAGGAAAACTACAGTGATTTCTCATTGCAACCCTATGAAGCACATTTTAACGTGGCAATTGCTAGGGGGAAAATACTCCAAATGGATTGTCATACTCCATGAGTTTGACTTGGAATTCGATCGTGCCATGTCTAAGAAATCCTTAGTTTTTGCTGAGTTGATATGCGATTTTCCTCACTCTGCCATGGAGAATGTAGCAGTAGATTCATTACCCGATGAATCTCTTTTCCTTATTAGCACTGACGATCTTTGGTATGGAGATATCATTATATATCTCCAAACCCAGACTTTCCGACCTGCTTTGTCTAGTACCGAACGACATCGCATATGCTATCAAGCTCGTCAATACCTTATCCTCGGGGATACTCTTTACCGTCGAGGCATTGAATTTGTTTTTCGACATTGTCTGACGTTTTATGAAGCCAAGAAAGCTCTGAATGACTGCCATTCTGGAGCATGTGGTGGTCATATGTCTGGGTATGCTACTGCCCAGAAGATCTTATGCGCAGATTATTTTTGGCCTTCCTTGTTCAACGAATGCATTACTTCCGTTCATAAATGCCATGCCTTCCAGACCTACAATCAGAAAATTCGGTCACATCCTGCTCCTCTTCATCCTGTGGTCTCAGTTGGTCCTTTTGCAAAATGGGGCATCGATTTCATGACATGTCACCCTCACTCGGCCGGGGGGCATGGTTACATCATTGTAGCTGTTGATTACTTTACAAAATGGGTCGAGGCAATGCCAACATTCGATAATACTGGAAAGACTGCAGCGTTGTTTCTTTTTAACCATGTCATAGCCCGTTTTGGTGTTCCCCAAGCTATCGTCACTGATCACGGTAGTCATTTTATGAATTTTATGATGTCTGAACTTACAGAAAAGTTGGGTCTTCGTCATGATAACTCAACACCCTATTATCCGCAAGCTAATGGATAGGTCGAAGCAATCAACAAAGTTCTTATAACTATGCTTCAACGGATGATAGGAATTCATAAAACAAGCTGGCACACGATGTTGTTTTCGGTATTGTGGGCATACCGGACATCTGTTAAATCCACTACGGGGTTTACACCTTTTCGATTAGTCTATGGTGTGGAAGCCATTCTTTCTATAGAATGCGAGATACCTTCTCTGAAGCTAGCTTTCGAACTCTTACCCAATACTTCTACTGAAGAAGAACATCTATTGTATCTGATGCGATTAGACGAAACTTGACGTGACGCCACTCTAGTAATAGAAGCCCAGAAGAAACGTGTCAAGGAACAGTATGACAAGCATGTCAAGCCTCATGTTTTCTTTGAAGGTGATCTTGTTCTTCTCTATGAATAGGATCGAGATGCGTTAGGAGTTGGGAAATTCAAACCAATGTGGTGAGGTCCTTATATTGTTCGTCAAGTTTTGGAAAAAGGAGAGTATGAGCTGGTTGATTACGATGGTATCCCTTTGAGTAAATCCAGGAATGGGTTGTACTTGAATAAGTACTATGCATAAATCATTTGTTCACAAGTACTTGTATTTTATGTATCATACTTTGTGTGTGTTACTTTAGTTTTCTTTTTGACGTTATCTGGTCTCTGCCCTTATGTGACATTGTGTTTGATTGCCAGATGTTGGAGTCTTCACTACCCTATATTGGCTTCGCTGATGGTGATAGCCGTAGTACTCGGAACCTAGCTTCCGTTGCATGGGAAATCTATGCCCCAACAAACGAACTGGTATCTTTACGAGGTGTATGCCTTGGCCGTGCAACCAACAACATTGCAGAGTATAGCGCCATTATTGAATTATTGGTTGACGCTATCTCACTCAGAATTCATCATTTGGTTGTGCGACTTAATTCGCAACTTGTAGTACTATAGTTAAGTAATATCTACTCTATTCGAAGTCCTACTTTGTTACGGGTGTATTTGCAAGTTCACCTCTTGGAACGTTATTTTGATCACATTAAATATCAACATATTCCTAGATGTCTTAATACATTAATAGATGCATTGGATAATTATGTATTGGATAGACATTTGAACCATTTATAAATTAAACACATCAAAATTCACACATTATAAAGTAAACCAGTAGAAACCATCTATATATATAATGATCAAAAGAGTTTTTACAAAAAGTTTGTCCGAAGACCAAAATATCAAAATTTGAAGCTTATAGCTTCTACAAAATGACGTCATGGATGACGTTCACGATAACACACGACTACCCTAGCAACCCTATAGAGCAGTCGACTCATAGCTGCTGATACCCCTACAGGGTGACGTTGATTGCATCGTGGAACCTCTTCCAGAGTCATATCTGGAATGTCTGTTGTCAGGCCCTCTAAATTCTGTTCCACCACCTGATAATCTTCGTCATACTGTGGTGTTGCTGCTGCTACCTCTCCTTGTTGCTGGATAGGAGAGGTGCCAGGAGGTCTATATAGTCCAACATCTGTGTTATTAACAAACATTTTGTGTTAGTCTTCGGATAAACATATAAAACAAAAACATTTGAATATGATAAAAATTCAAAAACATTTAAAAAGAGAAAATGCATGTACTTCTTACCAAGGTCACCCCACTAAGCGTCCTCAGGTAGTGCTAAATCCGGATCTCCTCGGAAATCCAACCCAGCATAAGCGTAGTCATCAACCATTAACATCTGATTTTGAAGCCAGTCAAAGAAAATATCGTCATATTTGACGATTGGTCCTGCCACGTACCAGGCCATGAGCCAACACCATCTCAACATCCTTGGATCCCTAGGACCCGGTAGGTTCCACTCAACCTATAGTTTAAATACGGGGACCCTCTCAAGGAAGAAGGACACTAGTAAAGATCCATACCAAAATTGTTTCAATTCACCTCGCCTGCATTTGGTTAATTTCTTTTTGATACTGCGAAGCACAACATCTGCCCAGTTGAATACTCGAGGCTCAGTACACTCGATGGCATACTGGAAGTAGCTCTGTAATGCCATATGAGGAGTAGAACTCCCGGCCATCTGTGCTATAGTAAAAAGGATAGTGTGGAGGGTCAAGTCTTGTACCCCCCAGATAGCAACTTTTCCTTTTTTTCCTCTCAGCCTCTGGTACACAGTATTGATTGTAATATTCACTCATCTTTAGCCCACCACCTCTACTACTAGTCAGGCTGACATAATACCCGCGCCTGGACAATCCAGTCAAAAAGTATATGTCCTCAATGTCTATGGACAATGTGTGAGCTCCTACATTGAAAACCTGCTGATCTGGGTCCCACGTACGGACCAAGAACTCTAGTAGTCTGACTTGGGCCCTCATGCCTGGGATGCGGAAGTATTTTAAGAGCCCATAATCTCTCAATGCAGCTATGGTAGGAGGATGATTATCGACATTTGCATTGTCCTCTTCATGTTCTCTTTCACGCCACTCAAGCACCATGTTTGTGGCTATTTATCTGCACAAGGAACATAAAAAGAGGATTAATGATTTTATTCATGATCTGGATCTTTTTCATTGGCTAAATATTTAAAAAAAAAATTGAGTTTGGGGTTCTTGCAGGTGCCCCATTAGCACAGTGTGAGAACTTTGCAGGTGGCTTAAGGCTCACCTGCAACAACGCATCATTCTTGCAGGCCCCGTATGGGCTGCCTGCGAGAATGCCAACACGCATGTAGGGTTCAAAAACCCACTTGAAACTGAAAAACTAACCAATGAAATAAAAAATTTAAACCATGAAAATGTCAAGAATGAAGAGCTTACCTTAATGCTGCAGACGGCTCGTTGAATGATCTCTTGTAGCTCCCAAAAATTAGCACTAAACTCAGAGGATAAAAAGGGGGTTTTGGAGCTCAATAGTGGAAATGTGAAATGATATGGTAAAAATGATTATTTAATTATTTGATTTACTTTTTACTATGTCATTTTGGGTTTTTTATTCTTATTTATTAATTAAACCTAATCCCTAATATCAAGATGAGTGTAATGACTTGCAGGTGTGATGACGTTGATAATTAAACACAAGGGTATGGACATATTTTTCTTCATTATGGCGTGTTTTGATTGTTTTTGGGGTTTTTACATAAAACCTCAAGCATCGTTTTTGTCCGTTCTTATGCTCATAAATATATGAGAATGTGATCGAGCATAGTTTTATCACTTTTTCGAGCTCAACAAGGTTATACGAAAAATGAACCCCCCTGGAGTCCTCTTTAAGCTCTTTTCAGAATCTCTAAACATGAAAAGATCGCCGAGCGACCTTTCTATTTTCACGCTCGATAAAGTATTTGAAGTACGTGTTTGGTGAGCGATAATTTCTCTCTTTTTCGGTCTCATCCAGACTATGTTATGAAAAAGGAACTGAGAGAGTTCTCTTTTAAGTGTTTTTCCAAACTCTATAATCTTGAAAAACCTTCGAGTTTACTATCTATGGACTTGTTAAATAAACATTGACAGACCTGTGATGGGACCGAACCACTCCTTCTTAGGGTTCGTTAAAAATACTCCGAGGGACTCGTTCGAAGGATGATCTTATATCAACAAGCATATGTGATCCTCTTCAAGCTTGCATAAAAATAAAGAGGTACTTGCCAGAAATGGTGGGGGAAAATTTGGGAAAGGGATATGTTTCATCTTCGTATTGATTGGCAGTAAGTGTCGCTCTTGAACATGACACCCCCTATTCATCATTTGAAGCCGGTTTGGGAAATCCATTTGTCTCTCTTTTGATTGATTACAAGGTCATTTCATGTGTCGTCTTTGAGTCAATGTTGCCAAATCATTGGTTGTGTAGTTCATATGTTCAAGAGAAGTCCATCTGAAACCTATATTGAGTCAACCATCTGCAGTTATCCATTCTCTTCATGTCGGCCTTCCCTGTGTCCAGTCCAATTTGCAAAATGCTCTGTTTCACCTTCAAACTTTGTTACTCATTTCGTGTCATTGATGGGGGATACATTAAGGCCCTCCTATGACGAGTTTTGTTCCATCGACTTCATCTCATTATCCAGAATCAAGACTTAGAAATTATTTGGTACCTTGGAACTTGCATACCTCAATGGCAGGTTTCCTCGCTTTCGACAGTGGGTTTACATCATTGACCCCTGATCGAAAGATTCCATCGGATGTTCGACATCAACTCATTTATTCATAGTCGATGGATTGTACTATAGTACCTTGGGAGTCATTGACATCAATGGTGATTTCCCTCGCACTTGTTAACGGTTTCATAAATGACCGGTAATCAAGTGGTTTCTACCATGTTCGACTTCAACACATGTAATCACATGGTTAGATTCGTACTTTGGGCTACGAGATTGAAGACCCTGTATATTATCTTTGTGATCTAGGTTGCGATGGAGTATGTATAATTTGCGACACATAGATCCACTATGTATGTTTCGTGGCTATGTCATCTTGATTTGAAATTTCTCGTATAGATCCACAGTGTATTCAGGTGGCTATGCTATATTTTGATGGCATGGATCCACAGTGTATGATTGGTGGCCATGACCCATGTTTACAATGGAATCAGTCTGTGATCTGAGTATGGGAATGCCTACCTCATAATTGATATATATGATACTCTGCAGATGCTTGATTGTTCGTAGGTTTCCGATTAGATGTGCTCCTGGTTCTTGACACACACATGCAGCTTACAAAGTCTATCGACTGTCACTGGTTCCAATATCAGACTTTGGGGGGCATTCTGTTACCCATGATTTTGGTCATCATGATGATGTATTGATAATGGTGTAATTAGGCTCTTCATTAGAACTTTCTCCTGAGAAAAGTTACCTTCATCTCTTTCCAGAAATCACATTTTGGAGGAAGGTTCGCAGGCTGCTAATACATTTTCCTGCGAGAATTCATGATTCTCACAGGCTGCCTTAAGACAGGGTGCGAGAATTTCTCACTGTGTGTAACTGTTAGGGTGAGAACACTTTCTAAAACAAGGAAAAAGATGAATTCTCGAAGCTTCTAGAAGGGAATCTTCTAGAAGGATGAGATGGCATTTGAATGGTTATCTAAGTACTGGATTTTCTGATATTTTGGGATCATTCTTATCCAAGTAATCAATTCATTCTCTCCTATATATTGATTGAATTCTCATGGAAAAGGTTAAGCAAAGAGAAGCAAACAAGGTTAAGTGAGACATTGGAGAATTGGTGAAAGATTGTGTGAAGGACTGAAGCTATAGCAGCTAGAGAACTCCAACAAGTTTATCAAAGGTGGTTGATCTTCTTCATGCAAGTGAGAAAGTGTGTGTGTTAGAGCTAAGAGCCATCGAAAGGAAGTTTGCAACATCAAGGCTCAGGTTGTAATCTTTACTTTCCATCAATATGATACAGTAATATGTCCCTTTCCCATAAAGCTAGTTCCACTTTATTGTATAACTCCTTGATCATATACATAGATTGACTATTGAATAGATTGTGCTTTCTTCACTTCAGTTGGTTTGTATTGTTTTGGTCTTGACTGTACGAGAGCACTGGAGCGAAGCGGGAGAAACAAAGATCAAAGGAAGTGATCAGAAGGTATGTTCATGATTCTTGCCTCCTAGTTCATTCAATTGTCGAAATCTAGGGAAAGAGTATTATTCTGTCTTGCTTTTTTCTAGATCCAGGTGGATCTAGGGAGATCGGTTTGTGTCCGCACTTACGGATTTATCCAATAACACCAAGTGCGTGTATCATTTGTAAGGCATCGATATGACTTATTTCATACTCTTTGCATATTCTTTTGAATGCACTTGTCATAGGTTTGTCAATCTTCGTCATATACGAGGTACAATACGATGTTGCAACATATGCATTCAACACATATTGTGCATCTGCATTTTCTTTCCACATAACTGTCATGTCCTTGGAAATACTGTTGTTCCAAATATGGGAGATTTTTCGTTTAAGTAAAAGTGTTGGTTGCCTAAGCATACATTGTATGGATTCGATGTACTCATCTTATGATAGATTTACCTATGTCAAGAAGGCATCAAAGCTCATCATTTCATCAAATTATCCTTGTTCTGGAAATGCGAACAATGATTTAGATTTCTCAACAACAACATTGTCCTCTAAACTAACTGGCTTTATGATTCTTGTAGCTCTCATTGGCGACACGGGAAAGTTGTATATGCAATGCGATTTTTTTCATTTTATACAACTTCTTGTATGGTAATGTTTATGGACTTTCGCAAGTTATGGGTCCAAATGATTTGTGTTGCATGTTATGTATTTATCCACAAATTGTTGGATCTCTGAATTGATATCAGCTCCATAGACTGGTGCACCCTCTATCCACAACAGTGCGTGGTCATGTTCATTTCCCCTATTCTAGAATTCAGTCACAAAAAAATAGCCCGATATTTTTCCGAAAAATGTTTCATCATGGCATATCAATTGTCTCAAAGAATTTATTCTATGTCTATTGTAGCGAGTACATGTCACCGGGTCTTTTCTTATGATGTAGTCAATGTCATTATTTTCCAGTGTATCAGTTTCTCTTTTACGTTTCCTATTCCTATGCAGGTCAGATACGACAGCCACCAATGGATCCCAACAATTCTCTGCACTTGTAAATGTGACGAAAAATGTTGGCAGGCCCAATTGCCGGATCATTGCAAAAATATTTTTTTTGTTTTGTTGCAAATAGTCAGGAGAGGTGCGAATGTTTTTGAAATCTATGTATCCAATATCAGATTTCATATTTTTTTCTAGGTTTACTTTGTACTTCACATACTTGGCCAATGACTTTCTTCCTTGTAATTTCCCTTTTCTTATTCGGACCCACATGCAAGACAGAACTTGCTCTATTATTATGTGCATTGTTTTGAAAAACAAATTTGTTATGTGATAGGAGAAGTAACCGCTTGAATGTAGCAAATCCCATCGGAATATTTTATGATAACTGAATCGTTCTATAATATTATTGCCACATGGATCTCCATAGAAGAGTGTTGGAAAGTTCATTTCCTCAACGAATTTGTCCTTGAATATTCTAAGTGGATGCTACCCCTCGACAGGTGCAATTTCAACAATTTTGTCTTGCAAGTCACAGATGCACTGTGAATCAGTGAATCCATGCACCAATGTTTCAACATTAGTTTCATTCTTCGATTCATCACTTGTATCAAATTCACTAGGATTTTCGAGAGTGTCTGTAGAGTTTCCATCCTCTTCTGTGAGAACACTGTTCCAGTTTCCATTTATACAAATTTTCTCTACTTTGTATAGGGCCCTGGAGCATAATTCCTTTAATGCTTTTATAACAACATGCACACACACTTTGCCTATCTGATAGGAATTTTTGTATTGCAAGCGTCTTTTGAGAGACAAAACAATTTTCATTGTATTTTTAATGAATTGTGGCAACGAGTTTTTCACAACATCTAGCTGAACAGGTACATTAATAATTGATCATGTTAACCCCACTTGGGGTCATTTATAGCCCCAAGGTCTCATTTGAGAAAATGAAATTCACAGAGACACAAGTCTCTCCTCAAGTTCCGTAAGTGAACCTACATCTAGTAGTGGTGTATTACATCTTATTTGGTAAGGAGTTGCAAACTGTGGCAGTTTTCCATTTTCAAACAATCGTTTGCATGGAAGACAAAATTTCCCACTGGAAAGTGGTTTATCGTGCACTGTCAAGTAGAGGTATTTTGCATGCAAATCAGGCGTGAAAGACTTACTGTTTTTTGAAAAATTCAATTGTTCACAAATTGCACATGCGATGGAAGGAGTGTCTTTCATTTATTTCATGTATGTTTGTCTTGCATTTTTATTTCGCAAGGAAGTATGGGTAGAAACTATTTCCTGGTTTTCATTGCTAGTACTGCTTGGTGTTTCTTGTAGGCCAAGAACTATCATAGTATTATGACCATTATGGGATATACGATCACACCTGTTTATGTTCTGTTCATCATGAACAAATTTCTTTACATTATGATATGTGATTTTCTCTCTAAAAGGAAGCATAGAAATGTATTTTTTTCTCTCGTGCATGACCTTTTTAAAGTTGTGGTAACTTACTCTATGTTTCTTGCCCAAGGGCACGATGAGCTGATGGAAACTGGAATGAATTTCATTCTCATTCATCTTCTGAGAAACTACTTTACATTTTTTGTTTAAGGCCTCTATGGCCTTATCACAAGTCAGACGAATTTGACACATTATTTTTTTCAAATTGTGATAACTTACTCTACGTTTTTTGTTTAATCCCTCTATGGTCTCATCAAAACTGTCATGAATTCTATGCATGTTTTTTTTGTTCAAGCCATGTATTCCCATATCACAACTGGGAGGAGTCTCATTTTCACTAAAAAGAATTCGATGCATATGCAAATTCGATGTCGTTTGGGTGGCATGGACATTCAACCCTAAACCACTGATATGTACAAGCAAAGGTTCATAATGGATATGTGTTGTATCTATTTTCAACGAGAGGATGTTAATTGTGCCATCGTAATTTGAATTAGTAAACCAGGAATGGACACTGCCATCTCGCAAGGCTGACCAGACATGGATATTCACCCTGAATATCATAGACATCCATTGCAAACAAAATTTGCAACCCTCCATATTCCCTTTCTCATATGGAAGTGCCATGTTCACAAGGTATTCCTACCAACTTCCAACTGGCAGCATATTTTCTATGAGATATGGCCAAAGGTGTTGATGCAAGCACCTAAAAGCCTATTGGTTGCCACCTATAATTGCATTGCAAAAGGACTATACAGTGTAAATCCACATCGACTGAACATCGAACTCCATTGCCACCAAACAACAAATTGCATTGAACACACTATCTCCATAGGTAGACACAACATTTGTTGCCAGCTGTAAACCATGACAATCTATGCAATGCAAAATCTGTTTTCATTGCGATTGAAGGTCTTTGCAAATAATGAACAAGTAAATATATGGACCTTCTATATTTCATATGGACATTTTTCTGTACAGTAGTGGTTCATAATGGCCACCCACGGCATTGGCATCATGGAACAAGATGCAATATGGGTTGTCAGATGCAGTTTTCTTGAATAGTAGATATCTTGTTTTTCTTGTCAATGACCATATTCCAACTGATATATTCAACCAATTAGATAGCCACCATATACAAAATGTATCTCCCCAAAGTCCCCTCTCATGTGCAGACAAAACTGGAGATGCAGACAACTGCAGCTTTGAAAAATACGTAGCGACATCATGTATTCCATGCAACTACTGAAGAAAATCAGATTCCAATTCATATTCATAGGACTCCAAAGCCTCAACATCGCCATTTTTAAAACAGGTCAAAAAATAATATATCAATCCATTGCACAGCTCGGTCGACGAATACTGGAAATGCAATAGAACCTGGAATGTATCAAAAAAGAAATCCCCAACAATATAGGAGAATGCATCCAATCTAAAAATCCCATTGCTATGAAAAACCACCTCAATGTTGTCATGTATAATGGATTGTGTGTCTATTTCATACAACTCAACATCTATTACTTCTTTCATCTCTTCAACTTTCATTTTGAAGTTGTTTGCTACATACTTTCAGTTTCTATGATAATAGAGAAAAGGAGGGGAAATAAATAAAAGGTAGCAAAAAAAAATGGAAATAAAAATAGGGTACCAATCCCCGTATGTATCTTTCAACCTTCTTCTTCTCAACTTCAATCCCCCCTAGTCCCCATACTAGATGAGAAGAAAACAAACCGACAATGGAAATTGAGCTAAACAGAAGAAAGAACGCAAATAAATAAAACCATAACTTTACTCAGCAGAAAGAGAATAGGTGGACACAGTTTGCTGACCCACAGAATAAAAGCATTCCCTACATTTTCACCCCACCAGATGGTTCCCTCTTCTGATAGGTCTGAACTACTTTTTGTAAACCCCTCTACATTGCAATTTTTGGAAAAGATATGGACGTGAAAACCGACATATGAATATGCATGGTTTCTAGGAACAAAAAATTAAGAGCACAGACAAAGATGGTCTGTAATAGAACTTGGAGGCAAGGAACGCCACCATTGAAAAATAGCAACAACAGGGAAACTTACCCGTCAACAAAGGATGACAAGAGCTCAACCCAAAAATCTACAAACCACAACAACAGGTCCAACAACTTGCAAAGTTGAAGAACAACAAACCAGTGAACAACCACGAAGAGGTCAAAATGCAAGTGGAGGACCTCAACTTTGCAAAGTTGAATCAAATAACAACCAGAATCATGGAACGAAGCAGCGAACAAGGATAGAGCACCTGAGCAGTGATTTCAACCATGAATGAAACTGTATTGCAACGTATATGTAAAATAAACATTTAAGAATGCCAGAGCTGTTAGGTAAATAGTTAAGACTCTCAAGACCGTCGAAGGGCATAGGCCTATGCAAGCATTTAAGAAAAAATGTAGCGTGGTAGGCCTGTTCTCTCAAAGCACGCAACAATAAAGAAAAAAACACACATAGTAATATGGTAGAGAATGTATTCTACCTAGCAGAAAATGCTAAAGGAAACATTCGAAGTAATGCTAGCATTAATCCACCTTCGACCAATGCATAATAAAATATATGATTCAAAAAGATCATATACGATCAAATAATTTGGATATGCCAACATATTTAATTGGGAATAGAGAAGGCAGAAATAAGACCTCCAATCTGTTGTCCAATCAGATCTTGAAAAACATGATACTTTTTATTATATAAAAATCAATGTTTTCACTTCCCTTGTTCCAACAATAGATAATATGGAAATATTTCTAGTCAATGCACAATCTAATACCAAGTCAATGATTTATCGATCACTATAGTCCCTCTATGCCTACGACAGGGACTAATAAGTAAAAAGAAATGGAAATTAAAGCTAAAATATAACAGAAAGAGTGTCCTAACTTTAATCTTCATTCACTCGCTAAATTAGGGAGCATTACGTAGGTCGGTATTTTTTGAAAAATATCGAAGCTAGGGCGAGTCTAGATTTTGGTACAGAGGCATACGTGGCACTTGTTCCAAATCCTATGGATGGGTCAATTCTGTATCGACAAAGTTTTAGTAAAGTAGAAAGGCTTTAAAAAGGATGGATTGGGGTTTGTACGGAAAAAACACTCATCTTGTGTGAGATCTCTTGTATCTATTGCTTGCTTATTAAGTCAATAGGTGTACACTTACCCTAATCTTTTAATTATAGATGTGATTTGATTTTTATGGACACTATTTTATATTTTTAGAATATTCTTAATCGTCACAATAAATGAAAGGTTAGGTTTTCAACCATTAACTTCTTTGCATGATAAAATATGGTAGTTTGTTATTAAAAATAACGATTAACTTTATTAGCATAATAATGTCTAATCAGGTGAAGGTAAATACCCAATTTATTGGTTTTTATTGTTATAATTTAGTGTTTAGGGGTTTTAATGCATGTCACACATTTATTTTATTGTAGTATTTTAATTTACTACTACTAGATTTTACTTTGAATTTTAGTGTTTATGGGGAACGTGGAAAATATTTAATTTTTACTCTGGTATTTTAATGTTAGTGGGGTGCCTACGACACGTTTAATTTTCTATTAATTTGCATGGGTGCGTTTTTATTTTCCCTTATGTTTTGATTTTCCCTATGTGTGCCACTCGTCCCATTAATTCCATTGGGTGGTGGAATCATGTAGGTCTCAAGTCGGTTGTGCACAAATAGTTCCATGCAGTTTTTTTTTGTATACAACTATCCCTCCCTATATCCCTCTTGGCGAACCATCACACGGTTCAGTTTCAGAAGAAGTAATTGTATATCTCTTCATTTGTGGTATTTTTTTTATGCTTTGCATAGGTTACCATCAAGCCCGGGCCTTTAAAGGGTTTTCACTAAGAGATAAAAATACCCAAGCCTCTGATCGAAAAGAAAAGAACAAGTAGAATAGGGGTCATCCTACTGAAAGGTGGAGCCGATTCCACTAGGTTTGTTAAATGCTTTGGAAATTTTTTTTGCAGGTCTGAACAATCTGACAGCCTAGTGGGAGGTACAATGCAAAAGAAATTGGTGATTGTAAGGATGTTTTCTTTCAACTCTATCGTCTATTTGGCTGGTTGCTCCAAGAAGACATGAATACGTGGGTAACACTCTTCCTTGTTGTGCTATCTTTTACTTATTTATTCATATACATGATTTTCATGGAAATCTAAATTACACTCTATGTAGAAGTAATGTTGGTGAAGAGTGTGGTTGAAGACTTGGGTTAAATTATTATTAATTTTATATAAAACTGTAAATATTTTGAAAATGATATTCATTCTAAACCTAAAAATATCCATTTCAAATTTATTTGAGGTTCAATTGTTTTGAGGTTATAGTGACATGGTTATGCATGGCCATTTTCTATATTTTCAAATTAATGATACATCCTATCATATTTGCATTTTCTTGCATTATTGGGTTATAATTAAATTTTAATTATTATGCTAAAAAGATTTATTTAAGTCTTGTTGGTTAAGCTTTTCAAGCATGAGTATCTCAAAGAGCTTGTACTTTTATCTAGTTTAAACCATTAATTATAGTAAATTTTACCGTCATGAAAAGGATTTCTGGATGTGGAAAAATAATATCAATATACATTAAAGTAGATAATTATAATAAACAAGTCCCTTCTAGGTTGGAATGGAAATAAATGCACTACTATGGCGGGACCAAGGGAGAAATAGAAGTCCAAAACAACAGAGACACGTGGGAAGCATCTTGAAGTGCAGGTGGTATCCATGCAGAGGATGAATAATGGCAGTGTGTCACAAGAAGCCATAAGAAATTGGGGTGGTAGATGAACTCCAAATAACCCCCTCAATTCGTTAATCACAATATTATATTAATATGTGGTTAATATGTGCACGAGGTTGTTTCTTCCTAGGGTGTGGAAAAAAGGACCAGGAATCACACACATTAAACATTCAAATATAATAAACACAATTTCCTGACATCCAACATAGTCAAAGGAAACAAATTTAGCATTCTGAAAGCAGACGATAAAAATTGTTTCCGAATTAGTTTTCTTTGAAATTTATCAAAAATTAATAATATCTGTTACATATGTCTGGAAATTTAAATGCGTTTGTCATATAGACTGGGATTAGGGCTCATGAGGACCATAAAAAAAATAAGTACAAGAAATAGGATTGTAGAAAGAATAAGTGCGCAACAGTAGAGAGGAAGACCTGAAAAGAAGAAATTGGAAGTTTTGAGTCTTTAGTTAGATATTTCTATTTAAAGAGGTAGAATAACTGGATTGATAAAGAAAGCAAGATGTGATCAGTATAAACTTACTATGAAGCTGATGTGTTTTTGTTTCTCTCGTCGACGACCACTGGAATCGTGCCAACCGGTTGTTGCCCTTCGTCGGTGAGCTTGTCCATTCTCCTTTGGAGCCATTCTTCAATGTAGCTTCTCATGGGGGCCATGTTGATTTCATACCATATTTCTATGTCGAAAAACTCATTTTCTAATTTCCTTAGATCCATAGAAATACTATGTAGAGCTCGTTCAATTTCTTCATTGTGTGCCGAATAGTCCACTAGCCAGTTCTCGATGTCATCTTCACCACATTCAAGGATGCCATAAAAATTTTCTAAAGATAAGCCCTTTAAAATATCAAGTTGTTCATCGAAGGCTTGCTTGGTTAAGGACAAGGATTTGAGGATTAAGTTTGGGTATTGAACCTTGTTGGTACTTCTGGCTAAGTCTATTTGGGTCAGGTTTCTGAATAATTCTTCTTTCTCTAATATGGCTTGTTCACGTGATTCGACAATGAGCTTCAGGTTCTTAACTTTCTCTTTCCAACATTCTTTTAATTGTTTGATCCTCTTTGGGGAGGGGAGATCCTCTAGTCTTCTTTTCAGATCTAACTTGTTGATGGCATGGTTAGAAAAAGGGATCACCGTCCATTCATAGAAAAGTTCTTCATTTTTTAAATTCGTTTGCAAATGTCCATGCAAATCATTTTCCCTCTTTCGAAAGGATGCTATGTTTTGTGGTGTTTCCCAGGATTCAGTAATTAGCTGCATTCTTTTCTTGATGTTATTCTCTACATAGGCTCTACAAGATTTGAGGAGGCTGGAGGATCCTTTTAAATTGGATGCAGGGGTAGCAGGGATGGTTTTTGCTGAAGGACTGGAAAACTCTGGGGTAGAAATGAAAGCCTCCTCAAATTCCTTGATTCAACCATTCAGTCTGGCATTCTCCGCTTCAATTCCTCTAATGGAATCATCAAGAGCATCAACAATTGCATGGTGAAATTGGGAGATTTGGGATGACTGCATTTTTCTAAAGTTAATCTCTGAACGATATTTTCCTTTCTTATTTGTTACATCTCTCTTTTCAATAAATAAATGTTTAGATTGGTTGTAAAAAAAAATGCTCTGGAATACGAAGGATTCATCTTTGTCAAAAATGTCAGTCTCAGCTATTTCCATTGTGGAACTATGGGGAATCACCTTCATGGGCAGATCAACTTTTTGAAATAGGGAATCCACAAAAGTTTCAAGTTGCTTTCCCTCACTTTCAATTTCAGGTTCTTCCGCCTGCCCTACAATGTTTTTTCTCTTCTTCATCAGGGGAAGATTGTGAGAACTATCAATTTTTCCATGAGGAGGGTTCTTATCTCCTCCTCCATTTGAAGATTTTTTGGGTTGCTTTGTTACTGGGGTGGGCCATTGAAGTGATGCTCTGTGATTTCATGCTCTTGGGAGTGCTGGTCGGGGACTGGAAACTCTTCTCACCAAATCCTTTTCCTTGTTGTCTGTACAATTCAATTGCACTTTGCAACATCTGTATGTCGCAATCGTCAAAAGCGGGAGTGTTGTTGTCACTATCTCTGTCTTCGATCATGTGTCTATGGATAAAGGAGTTGCTAAAGCCAACTAATAGTAAATGTTCTCGAAAAATCCCATTAGGGTCGAACCTTTTTAACCTTTCAACATATTTTAGGTTCAAGTTCTTGAAATGGTCTACGAATTCGTCAATCTTATTGAAATTTTTGAACATGAAATCCCCAACTTTCGAGGGAAAAGGAATGAACTGTTTTTTCCTCTTGCCATGGAAAAAATGAAACCAGTGATTGTATTTTCTTCCTATTTCTGTAACAAACATCTTTTATGTGATCTGACATGGAAGGAAAGCAAGATTTTCCATGGAGCCAAAGATCATTATTACACTGTAATTTTCCTTTCGTTCAAGTGTCCCCTTCCTGTCCAAAAACTTGGTTTCCTGGCCAGACATCTGGGGAGCATCCTTTCCTAACAATAAATCTTTGAAAACTGAGACAAAGTCGTTAAAAACCTCTTAAAAACAATGGGAGGCCTTGTGCCTCCACAAGGCTTGGTACGAGAATGTTACTGGGTCGAATTCATAGTTTATTTTCTTGGACAGAGACAGTTTTGGAAATGGACAACAATGCAATATTGTGAAAATCAAGTAGGACGACATATAAAATTTATTCTCTTCTTTGAATCGTGACAGTTGGGAAAAAATTTCAATGGAAATTAGCTTCTCCCATTTAAAAATGAATTACTCCTTGACCGTGACGTACAACATATAAATAACTATATGGAAAATTCCTGCCATGGATTTATGTCCCATTATTCTTGTAAACAACAAAGAAATTTCCCAGAATGGATTTCTAAAGGAACTGACCTGCAAATTTGTGATATATTCAGGAACTACTGTCGGGTTTTCGAGGAAATCAGGTAAGAGGTCCAACCCGTTATCATGTTTTTCTAGGAACTTATTGTAGTCTTGTCCTCTGAAGATCAATGTTGGATCTGACATTCTTAACATCTTGCAGAAGACCTAAGGTGAAAAAGAAATAGGAGAATGGTCACGTAGTTGAATAATTCTTTGTCTTGAAATATATTTTTCGGCACACCAAGAGACCACCTCCTTACAGTAAAAAACCTTAGGGACACAGCCTACGTGAGAAATTCTAGAGGTCCAAATCACTTCGTTCCGGGAGAAACGGGATGAATAGTAAGAGTATGCCCTAGACCACTAGAAGTTCTGGTCCTCACGTCTGAATATATTCACTGTATCTCCACAGAACTGTTGTTGATATGCTTCCATAAGTTTACGATAACGTTGGTTTGTTCCAGATGATGTTTGAAGTGAAGAGTTGGAAGGGATAATATAACCCTGTGCAAATCTTGGTCCAATGCATTTGAATGGGAGATATCCTTGATTTTTTTTCTCATTAATGACAATTTCAACGATTATTGCATGATGCACTGTTAGCATTAAATACTAGTAATTGAATACCTAGAAGTGAGAACCTGACTGGTACGATAATGAGAAATTAAGGATTGGAGATTTCATGAACGGTCCAACATAATGACCCTTGTTTGAGATGAACAATCATAAGGGATAATATAGCTCTCTGTGGATCTTTCTTTAATGCATATTAATGGGATATCTCCTTGAGTGTTTTTCTCATTAATGATAATGTTGATGGTTCCTGCATGTTTAGATGTTAGCATGAAAGGTTACTAATTGCATATTAATAAATAAGTACGAAGGCACGGGGACAGGACAGGGTAATTAAGGAGTGTCTAATTATCGAAAGTGGTAGGTCGGGCTTCAAAATAGGGTTACAAGGTACAACCGTTAGAGGTGAGGGCCCAAGGGTCAAATTATATGTCTCAAAACTTTGTGAGTGCAAAACGCATAACACAGAAGAGGGAATGATGGGACAATGCAGAGGGACATTTGTATATCGTGGAACTCTGGGCACTATTTGCAGGACATAGAACAATGGAAGTGCAATCATGAGCCTGCTTGTATGGAAACCCACAATCGAAAAGGTGGCTCAAGTATGGAATAGGAAATGGTTGGGCGGACTCATTTTCGTTAATATATTGAAACTTGTAATATATATCCCATTACGTGGCAAGATATTTTATGCATGTCTCAAAGTATGGAAAGTGGTTAGATGGGCTTCCGAATTAGGGTGACAATGGTTCCTCAGGAGACGTGACTTCTCAAGGGTCAAATTGTAAGTCTCGGAACATGAGTGCAAAATGTGTACCACAGAAGAGGGGATAATAGGGGAGTCCAGAGGTCAATTTGTATATGGCAGAAGTGTGGGAGATCTCCTCGAGCCTTTCTCTCATTAATGACATGTTTAAGGTTCATGCATGATGAAGTGTTAGCAATAAATATTGCCAATTGCTTATCCAGAAAGAAGTAGGAAGGTGGCGGGGACATGGGACAACAATTAAGGAATGGCTAATTAGCGAAAGTGATTGGTGGTGCTTCAAAATAGGGCTACAAGATACAACCAACAGAGGTGAGGGTCCGAGGGTCAAATTGTATCTCTCAGGAGTGTTGACCGCAAAACATGTAACATGGAAGAGGGCATGATGATGCATTTCTGCGGACAAATTGTATATCGTGCAACTTCAAGTACTGTTTTCTAGTCGCGGAACATTAGAAACAAAATCCTAAGCCCGCCAGTCTGGGAACCCATAATTGAAAAAGTGTCTAAGTATGGAACATGGAAATGGTGGGCCGAAATCGATACACAATAAATGTACCATGGCATGGACATACAACCAACTTGTGGCTAAGTATTGAAAGGAAATACATACGATCGGGATCGTGACGGGCCATTCCAGTGGACAAATTGTATATCGCGGAACTCTGGGCATTGTTTGCAAGTCGCAGAAGATTCGAAACATAATTTTGAGCCCGTTAGTCTGGGAACCTGCAATCGAAAAAGTGTGTAAGTATGGAATAGGGAAATGGTATCCTAGACTTGTTTTCGCTAATATATTGAAATTTGTAATAGCTTTCTCATTACCTAGAAAGATCTTCTCTGCATGTTTCTAGATAAGTTTTGTAGGGATAGTTAGTCCTCAAGGATTTTTCTTATTAATAATGATATTTACGATTGTTGCATGATGAAGTCTTAGCATTAAAACTTTGTTGTTGCATATTTGGAAAGAAGTACGAGGATGGATGACACAGGAAACAATGACTAGGAATTGGAGATTTTGTGAACCCTCCAACCCGAGGATCTAAAATAGGGTGACAAGGTATCCCCAGAAGATGTGAGGCCCTGATGGTCAAATTGTATCACTCAAAACATTTGAATGCATATTGTGTAACACAGAAGAGGGGACGATGTTGGATTCTGACAGTCAATTTGTATATCGTAGAGGTCCAGGTGCTATTTGTAGGTCACAGAACAATGGAAGTTAATTTAGAGGTCGGAATAATTAATGTGAATTGGTGTTATCGGATAAATCAGTAAGTGCATACATAAACTGATCTCCCTAGATTCACTACAAAACTAGAACAAAACAAGACGGTACATTACTCTTTCCTTAGATTTCAATTATCAAATGAGAAATGGATCTAGAACATACCTTTTAAATATCAAAGATCCGACTTTGCCAATGCAATCCAAGCTTTGTCACGAGGCTTATGGAGAAATATCTGCAAAAGAACACAAGCCAATGAAGACAAGAATAATAGATTCTACTTGATATGAAACTATGTATGTGTTCAAGGTATCATATAATATGGACAAATAAGATTCATATAGGAAAGAAAAGTGCATCTGTATTAAACAATAGAAAGAGAGATTACAACCAAATCCTTGATGTCGTAAGGTCCCTTCCAATTGTGCCTCTTTTCCCACACACTTCTCCTCTAAGAATTCTGAGACTATAGATCTGAAATTCACTCACAATCTATCTTGGCAAAGCAAATCTCAAAGCCACTCTAAACAAGCTAACAAGCTCAAGCCAAATTTCCAATCTAACCAAGTTCAAGCTAACTTTCTCCATGAGAGTTCCTCTCCTTTTATAAGCTAAAGAGGATAAAGTGAGGAGGTTAGGATGATCCCACTAAATCATAAAAGTGAGTAAGATCCAAACCACTCGGAGGCCACCTCACCAGAGAAGATTCTCCTTCTATAAGCATCAATAAGATGCTCGTTTTTTCCCACGTACAAAAATCGTCACACCCTTATAACTAAGCAAAGTGAGATGACGTCATAGGAAAACTTTAGTACAACATGAGACGATCCGGGATCGTCACACCCCTATAACTGGACAGGGTGTGATGATCCTCCTTAATAGGGTTTTTACAAAGGAAAAGACAACTTCTTCTCTCAAGAAAAGCTCTTCTCCCTTCTTTCCTCAAGAATTCAGGTCACTGATCCCTCTAAAGAAAACATATAGGTTTGCATCATTAACGATCACAGGGATGATGAAAATAATGTGTAACAGAGAGCCCCCTAAAGTATGAAATTAGAACAGAGTGATAGAAATACTTTTTTGAGTGTGTGTAGGGAAGAAGGAACACGTTGGTTGAAAACTTGGCAACAAATAAGGAAATACAGTACAATAATACATCATCACTGAGGTAGGCATTCCCATACTCAACATACAAATGACTCAAAGCATAAATATCGACATGCAAAGATCCATGTCAAGTAATACAGGTCATGGCCACCAAATATACATTATGGATCCATGCCATTATGACTCAAATCTGAACATAACTACCAAAAATACACTGTGGATCTATGTGTTGAAGACTAAAATTTGAACATATCCACAAGACATTCAATGTGGATATATGCAATAGTACAATCTAAATATACTCCAAGGCAACCTGAATCTATCATAAAAGATTCAGGGTCTTCATCTCCATCACTCTATAGTATGAATCTAACCATGCGAATACATGTGTTGAAGTCGAACATGGTAGAAACCACTTGATTACCGGTCATTAATGAATATCGTTAACAAGTGTGAGGGAAAACACCATTAATATCAATGAATCCCAATGTACTCTATTACAATCCAACAAATGTGAATTTGTGAGTTGAATTCAAACACTCAGCGTAATCTCCTAATCAGGGGTCAATAATGAAAACCCACTGCCGAAAGTGAGGAAACCTGCCATTGAGGCATGCAAGTTCCAAGGTGCTAATTAGTTTCAAAGTCTAATTCCTGGATAACGAGTTGGAGTCAACAGGAAAAGAATCATCATAGGGGGGCCTTAATGTATCCCCCATCAATGACACGAAATGGGTAAAAATATTTGAGGTAGATTAGAGTAACAAGTGATTCAGGACTAACTTAGGGATGTCTAACACAATAGAAGGATTAAGGACTACATAAATGGTCAACGCAATAGAAGGCTTTCCAGTTTGAACTTCTCTTTGAACATATTGACGACATGACAAATGTCTTGGAAACACTGACTCAACAACAGGGATCACAGACCGATTTGTAATCTTATAAAGGAGTATGATCAAGAGACAAACAGATTTTCCAACCTAGAAACAAAGAAAGTGAAAGGCTTCCATGTTCAAAAGCAACTCTTCCATAGAATACAAGTTTATATACATTGATTTCCCAATTTTTCTCCCACCATTTCTGACAAGTACCTCTTTATTTTTACACAAGCTTGAGGAGGATAACATATACTTGAACTGTAAGATCATCCTTCAGATGAGTCCTTTGAAGTATGTTTAACCAAATCTAGGAAGGAGTGGTTCGGTCCCATATGGGTCTTTCGATGTTTTTTTACGAGTCCAAGGAAAGAAAACTCAGGGGTTTTTCATATTTAGAGAGTCTGAAAAGCACTTAAAGGAAACTCCAAAATGTCATTTTTTCGTAAAGTAGTTTGATGATACCTAAAAAGAGATAAACTACCTCTCAGCAAACGTACTTTATAATACTTTAACGAGCATGAAAAGAACAAGATCGCTCGGCCATCTTTTCATGTTTAGAGAGTCTGAAAAGAGATTAAAGGGAACTCCATGTGGTTCCTTTTTCATTTAAACTTTACAAGTCCGAAAAAGTTATAAAAGTATACTCAGTTACATTCTCAGGTATTTACGAGCATGATAAAGAACAAAGACTAATCTCAGGATTGTTTTCATTTTTATTCAATCTTAAAACAAAACAAAATTATGCTTGGGATAGATTTATTTTTACACAAGCTTAAAACTAGCCAAAACTATGCTTGGACCTGGTTTCATTTTTTACACAAGATTAAACCAGAGGAAACTATGCTTGAGGTAGGTGGTTTCATTTTTACACAAGATTGAACCATAGAAAACCATGCTTGGATTTCCCAATGCATAACATAGGGATGGTTGGTACTTAGCCCCCAGCTTAAGAAACTAGCGACTTTAACTTTAGCATGAAGTCTAGAGGATGAAAAAAAAATTCCCCCAAGATTTGTTTTGTCCAACTGCAAAGGTGAATGAAATGAATCTTCAAAAACTAGACAAAGTACTTGACTCAAATAGAGAGGCAGAAAAATATTTCATTTTTTAATGAGATTGACACAAGAGAAGAACTATGCTCGAGAATCTGGGTTCAATCCCCAGACCTCTGTTTCATTTTTTAATGATATTGACATAGGAACTATGCTTGTGACCTCTGTTTCATTTTTTAATGAGGTTTCCATAGAGAAGCAAAAATATCCTCACAGCTAGTTTCATTTTTTAGTGAGTTTGAAATCAAAAAACCATGCTCAAGGCTCTCTTCTTGATCATGGCTTCCAAGAGGATAATGCTCTAGAAGGACACCATGGCAGGGTACAAAACTCAGTCATGGATTCCAAGATATCTTCATTGGAAGGAAGAAACACACTCTGTAAGGAACACATGTCGAGGGCCGCGATAGGGGTAAGGAGGTCAGGATCGAATAGTGATGCCAAAGAGATCACCATGTCAACTACCATATCCAAGCCATAGGAGACTGAGATTATAGTGAGAGGCCTATATTCATCGACAAATGAAGGCATGGGAGACAATGCCACATAATTGACCTGTGGCGGGGGTGATCTTGTCTGCATATAAGAACCGTTTAGGGAATTCATTGAGTTGATGGTCAAGTCAGGGCCAATGAATGAAAGTTGATCAATAGTCACAATTGTTCCATCGTGAGGGAAATATATCACACGAAAAAGAGTGGACAAAATAGATTTCATGGCATAGAAATAATCTCTCCCAAGGAGTAAATCAAAATCCAAGGGGTCTTGGACTACCATGA
>CBVK0101774062.1:0-26635 GCA_900067695.1 Picea abies | reverse complement strand
CTCTTCCGATCTCACATTAATTGATGCACCCAAATCAATGAGTGTGTTTGGTAAAGAAATACCATTAATTTCAATAGTGACTACTGGGTTGTCTAGGGTCATTATATTTGTATGGCATTTCAGAAATAAATTTAGATAATTGTTCCACCACCTGAACAAGGGGAGGTCCCTTCTTTTTCCTTCCTAGTTTCTTAAGGCAAAGATCCCTTATGATTTTGTCATATATTGGGATATCCTTAATGGATTGTAGAAGAGGTATTTTTATACATGCATTTCGTAATTCATCCTCTATATCTTTGTGCAAGGGTGGGTCAGGTTTCTTTACTAATAGTCTTTCGAGGTAGGGTGGAATATTAACTTGTTGAGGTACTCGTATAGAATGAGAAGTGATTGGAATAGGAGGGGAAGTCTCTTCTCCTGCAAGGGTGGTTTGAGTGTTTTCTTCCTCAAAATGATTATCATTTTCTTCCTGAATTATTACTGCAGGATTTGATTGATTTACAGCTTTCCCTGATCGTAGTTGAATTTTATATGTGGGAAAGGTTTGAAATTCTCTATTTTGCACAGGGTGGGTGGGTCGATTATTGGGGTTAGGGATTGGCTAGGCAGGGATTCTTGTTGGTCTCAGAGGGTTGTGGGTAGCTTGGTTTTGTGGCTGTTGATTGGCATTTATAGGTTCTTTCTACTGTTGGTTAGGGTTCAAGGGGGTTGTAAATTGTTGCTATATAAGAGGTGGAAGTAAAGCTTGCATTTGTGGTGGGTTAAATCTAGGTAGTAATTGGGAAATGTTTGCAGGATACTATGGATATGTAGGGTAAGAGGGATTTCCATACACATGCCCCCTCCAACCTTTTTGCCAAGGTTGAGTTTGGGCTTGCTAAGGTGTCCATTGTGGATAGGTCATTGGGGAAGGGCCCCATTGTTGTTGTTGATACTATGCATTAGGGTCATAAAATGCATTGGGGTTTTGTGCTCTCCAAGGTCTTTTGGAAGGGTATGATTGTTCTTGTGGGACTCCTCCTCCCCTATACATGGCTTGTAGTTCAAGAAAAGTTGGACACTCAAATGTGGGGTTCTCTAGTGTACACAGGCCACATATTTCTATGACATTTAATGGACATTCTTTCTCACCATGCCTCTTTCGGCATCTAGGACAGAAGATTGCTAAAACAATCTCTTCTTCTTGTTTCTCTTTCAATTTTAGGGTATCTAACTGGTTACTGATTGTGCTCAAGATGTCTATTTTAAATTTTTCTAATAAGGTTCCTAACTCAATTCTGGTGATAGTTCCTGAGCTTTGTCTTGTATTTCTACTAAATAAATCTCTTGGTTCTTTGACTATTTTAGCTTGTCCTCTTGAGTATCTTCTACAGTAATCTGCAATCTCTACAAAAGGATTTTGGTGTACATCTCCTGAACTTAACAAATTTAAAATTTCTATGCAGTCATCTCTAATAGCCTCCAAAAATACGGTTCTTACTATAGCTGGATCTATGGTGAATAATTTTGATTTCCGGTAGTTGTATAAGAGCCTTTCTAAGTAGTCTTCAAGGCTTTCATCTTCTGTTTGTTGCATTTTAAAAATGTCATTTTTAGCATTATTCTTACAATAGTCTTGGTATTTCCGTAAAAATGTGTCTTTCATCTGATCCCAAGAGAGGATTGTATTTTCTCCTAAGGTCATGAACCATTTTAAGGCTGAATATTTCATTGTAGTAGGGAAGAGCTTAAGTTTTTGGGCATCGTCTGAGTAGTTATAGCTTCTACATAATATGTCAAACTAAAATAAAAATAAATCTAGATCTTTAGTTGACATACCTCTAAAAGTGGGTAGTGATGATAGTGGGATATTCTTCATGCTGATGTTTCTAGAAATATCCAAGATTGGAAGCCCAAAGGTCTCAGTTTCAGTGGCTACATTTCCTTCCTCTTCTGCCATTCCACTGATAGATGGTTTAGAAACTGGATTTTGTGTGTCTTCTGAACTTTCAACAGATTCACATTCTGCTCACCTCAATGATGATTCTTCCATTTTAGGTTCTTCTTCTAGAGCCTTGCTGGCTCCCCTTGAACTTTCTCCTGGTGGAATTTTTCCTACACCAATATCAGTTGGATTAGTGGGGGGGGGGTGTTTTTGAATCTTTAGAGATTACAAATCTACCCTTTCTATCTCTATATCTATGCATAAAATGGAAATTTGATTCTTAACTGAATTGAAATCCTAATTCTATCTATAAGGTAAGAAGGAAACATGGCTTCAGAGAACCCCACTCTAGTGGCCACGTGGCTCTTCACTCACGTCTTAAACGTTTTATCCTCCTCCCTCAAGTAGCCTTTAAAATCATTCAAAAAAACTATGCAAACAATCTAAGAGAAAAATCTCTTCCTACTGTTTGCAACTCCCCGACAACGGCGCCAAAATGTTGTGCTAATTATATGTTTAGTATAATGCACTCATTAATTATCAATCCGGGATTTGTAATCAACAGAGTTATAAGACACCAGTAAGAAAGGTAATTCTAATGTCATGAGTATAGAACTATTCTAGATTAAGCATGCTGGTTAAACAAACTAGCAAATCAAAACACGCTTTGGTTGTCTTTCACAGAGAGGCTATCTACTCCATTATGGCACATGCAAGTATGATATGGAGTTATTTTGATAGATCAACTCTGTTATCTGACCCAAAAAACTAACTATGCAATCACACTTCTAAAAGGGAAATCACACATCAATCATCAAGACATAGCATGGGTAGTTCAATAGTCAATATACTGAGTATGTTGTGGTTCACAATGTGTTGTTGTAAACTTCACTAGTTCGCCTTCAAATATGTCTGACTACTTCTACCAACATTTATGTCCATGAAACAAAATCAACTTCATAAAAATAGAAACAGAGCATATACAAAAATATCTCTAAGCAATCGAAACCTATACTGAACTATACTACTATCATCTGAAAGAATTAAGATTCAGCTAATCTAACATCTATACTATTGAAATCAACTACTGGCACTAATCTATAAGGATGTTGACCTTTGTTGGGCGGTGGGCCCTTGCCGCTTCAATAGGTCAGCAACTGGAGTCTACAATAAGATTTCTTTCAATCCACACATTCCTCTTACTTAGATATCAAAACATAGGATTAAACTCTACTAACAACTCAACTCACATTCATTCATAAATGGTCAAGACCTGGAAATAATTGACATCCTTCTAGTAAAAATTCAATTCAGAATGTGTTCTACAATATGTAACACTGCTTCAACTACTATGTTATGCTAACTCTTTGCTACCTCCACCATCCTTGCCATGACTATTTAAACAATCTTAGTCGTGAAACATAAGGAGGTGCAATCTTTTGCAAATCAGTCAAAATATATTTGGTTACATATTTTAAGATTCATCCTCATGACACGAAGTGTATGAGGATGAAGCAATAGGAAAAAAATATTATCATAACCTTGCTAAAGTTGTGATGATTCAACAAACATCCAACAATTGTGTGTAGTACAATTCTAGAGCTAAGCTTGGTATGCTCTACTTCCTATATCGGTATTGGATCGTGACAGGTGAGATTCAGTAAATGGTACCGGATATGAACAGTGCACAAATGGTTGGTACTAGATCGTGATAGTCTGCGGCCGTTGGTACCGGATCGCAACAGGTGAGATTTGGTGCCAGATCTAATGGAAGGCATGCTTGGTACTGGATGACTGAGCTGGTACAGAAAGGATGGACTTATCTAGAGGTCAAAGTTCATACATGGCGAATTTAAACATTAGTACATGAAACATTTAGTCTCCTAGCTCAATAAACCACAAAAATGCATGAATTAATTATACTTTACCTTATGACCTAATCAATGGCTAATGGTAGTGTCTTTTGTCATTTATCCAAGCTTAGGTAAGCCAAAAAGGTATAGATGAGGAGTATAATAGGGTAGTGGGCATGTTAATTTAGAGGCTCAACATTCCCCCATGCCAAAACCATTGCATGTCCTCATGCAACTGAAAACAAACCCAAAATGTTTCAAAACCTGAGACTAGATTCTTTACTTCTGTGGATCAATGATGTTGATGGCTGAGGCTTCTTCTTTCAGCTCCCTTTTTATGACCCTAATGTATTGTAAGAGTTTTAGTACCTTCTTCAACTTATTATAACTCTCTTCATGGTCATCTTGAAATTACTAGCTGGTTTCTTTCAATTGCTCATTTTTCTTTTTGATATACTTGTCCAATAGTTGGTTTTCCTTCACTTCTTGTTTGAGTTCCTGGTTTTGTTTTTGCAGTTCCCCAATATTTTTCTTCATATGTTCTTTTGTTAAGGTCCTTGTTGACTCCATTGTTACTGGTTGGATGTATTCTCTTTCCTCCACTTCCTCCCTCATCCCACATAAAGTAATAGTGACTTGTTCGTCAATCAAACTAGGGATGTCATCCTGGACTGATAAGTCTTCAAAAGGGGAGGTAAGATCGATTGGATCTTCCTATGTATGAGGACTAACAACTGCTTTTCCTTTCTTTTCCATGCTCCTTTTAGTTCTTTTGCAAGGAGGTACTGGATCAGGGGTGCTCACATGCTTCTTTTTCTTCTTTTCTATTTGTGGAATGGTTACAGGGGATTGTTCTATAGACTGTTCACTTTTATTTTCTGAGCTATTCTTCCCTTTCCTTACATTTTTTGTCTTATGACCCTTCTCCTCAAGTGCTATTGTTGAAGTCTCCTCTACTAATTTGGTTTTACCTTTTGATTCTTGAATTTTAAAAGTCTTATTGACTGTGGAAGAGGGCCCTGCTTGTTTGCTAGCTTTTTCGTTTTGGCTCACTGTTCTAGATGATGATGGAGTTGCCTTATATTTCTTGCCCTTTTTCTTTTGAGGGTCCTTATTTTTCTTTGGAACACTTTGGGCTTCCTCCATAGGTTTTTTTTCTATGGGAAGTTGTTGAGTGATAAGGATTTTTCAACTAATCCTTTGCTTCCTGATTTCATATAAAACTAACATCTTAATAAAACCTTGATGGTAAATGCTAGTCTTCTCAGTTTTGGATAGGGATTTGACACCTCTTACCATTTTTTTCAAACTCATCCATAAAAAATATGGGAAATCAATTTCAGGGCCTCCTTCAAAGTGTAATAGAAGCCTAAGATGATATATGAAGGCTACAACATACCTTCCCTCACAAGTGATGAATCCTTGAAGACTCACAAGCATTGGATGATACTCTTGCTTGATATAGTTCCTAGGGATCCCCTTTTTCCAATCAGAGTACTGATGGTCTTCTTTCAAAAATCATTGGCAAATTTCCTTGTTGATTCCTACAACTTTAAAATACTTGGCTCCTCTATTAGGTAATCCTGTGACCTCCCTTAAATTTGCTTCATTGATTGTTAGTTATAGATTTCCTATATGCACAATCTCTCCATCGTAACCTTGAATAAATGCATGAGATACCTTCTCATTCCAGCCTGTGAATTTCTCCAAAAATGGCATCAATACCGATCTAAGATACTTCTCTCTACACAGTTGGAAATCCTCAGTCTCTCTATAAATTTGGAAGACCGGTTCATGTATACTTACAACCATCATTATAAATTGTGAGAAAAGAATCAGGTTGTAGTGCAAGGATTTAGTCAGCTGACGAGGGTAAGGATTTGGTACTAGAGATCGTAGGGAGAGGTGAGCTCGGAACTGGAGAAGGGTTGGTAACGGAAAAAGATATGGTGATGGCATTGCTAATTCGAACGGTGAGTTTAAGTAAGGAGGTCACAAAGGGGAATTAAGAAAAGATGAGGCTCATTTGGATGGCTTTGCCACCCAGATAAGTCATTTCATTTCTGCCCGTTTAGCGTAATGATGGGGATGGAACATTGGGTGTCAAAGAAGAATAGGTGATTGGACCTATGAGCGGTGAATTTGATGTTTGAATCATGGCCCATGACACAAGATAAGTTTGTGATTTGCTTAAGTATGAAGCACATTCGTGGCCCATCATTACTAGACATGCTTCATACACTTTTGATGTGATTTTTCCCTCAATCATTTTCGAGCACTTATGTGATGAGAGGATTGATTAAGGTTAGGCATATGGGTATGATGGATAGGTGCATGGTTTTAATACTAAGGTCATAAGGTCTGGTATACATTTTCATACCTATTGTAGTTTTATAAGAAAAGGAAAATAAATAATACCATGTTACCTTTTCTTTTACCCTTGTATGATCAATACCCATAGCATATGCGACTGCCTTTGTATTTGATGCTTATAGATTGTTAGAGTTCATCTTTTTAGGCTGGAGTTTTTTGGAAGCTTAGTACTGGAATTTTCTGTACTTCATGAAACTTCTTTATTCTGTACTTATCTTCTTTTGTGTCTGGTTCTGCAAGGTTGTAGGGTGAACATGTTGATTTCTAAATATGATATGTGAGTCTGAAAAAGAGTTCTAAAGGATCTCTTTGACCCTCCCCCATGCCAAGCATATTGCATATCCTTATGCAAGAAGATCGAACACTCTGTATCATAATGGAAAAAAATGAGAAGAGAAAGGAAACCAAATCAAATTCCAAAAGTAAATTTATGACCTAGCATATGATAACATGCCTAAAAATTGAAATTTCCTTTCTTTTGATGACTTATTAACAAGGGTAGCATTCAGCAGTGAAAACATGGAGGTTTTTATATTTTTTCCAGAAGAACAGATCCAACCTAACTTGCTTCAGAGATTTACTATCATTAGATGTTATGGATAAATTTCACAATATAAGTAGATTAGAATCCCTAGTTAGGGCTCCACTCTTAAGAAGTTTCCTTCTTAGGTAATGTAGGCTTTAGATGTGAGACCGGTAAGGTTGACTTAGGATAATTCTCAAATGGACATTTTTTCTTGTAATAATTATATTTATTTAGTAATACGGAGTTGTATCTCATATATGTTAACAATGATATTTTCTTGTAGTGTTCATCTTTTAAATGACAAAAGTGTATTTTTCAATCAAACAAGTATAGATGACACATTAGCAACCAGAACCCACTACCAGCAAGCCTGTTCAGTACTCCAGTGGGCTAGTTGTGATAATTAGTGAGAGACATCCCTTCCCCAGGAAGAATGCCCCATTTCCAACAGGCATGTTCAGTACCCTGATGAGTTTTCCTAGTCATACCAAAGACCAGTACCCGCTGCCAGCAGACTTGTTCACCATCCCGACGGGTTAGTCTCTTAGACCCTTTTTCCATTAGAGGCTTCTTGTCCATAGTCACCTATTTTGATTTTATTAAAGATTTCTTTTGCATGGTGACAAGGGAGGCTCATCTCAAAACCTTTTTACAGGATAGGATGGTATTGGGTTGGAAGGTGTATTCTCTTATTTGGATGTCTTTAAAGATTTTTCTGAAGGAAAAATAAACTTTTGTATTGCACATTGGATCCAGATGTATAATTTTCTCTGAGTTTGTCCATAAGAGAATAACCTAAAGTTACCTTAGGGTACCGATCCATCCTCTTCCATAAAAAATTTCCTAGTGTTCCCTTGACAATGAGTGTTCATATACTCATATGTTACTCTTTGGAAAAGATAATCCAATGAATACTATGGAAGTCTAGTTAGGGTGAGATAGTTACTTGTAGGCTAATATAGATTTTATCCCTTTAATCATGTTGAAATACTGGATAAGGGAAACCTCTAGACTTTAAAGAATATTAAGCATGGTTCTTTTAACAATTATAGGTAAATATTATGTCTCCTTTGTCAACCAAAAGAAATTAAAACACTTCCTTTTAGCTAGCAACATAACCAAAAGAAATTAAAAATTCTTCCTTTTAGCTAGCAATAGAACCAAAAGAAATTAAAATTCTTCCTTTTAGCTAGCAATAGAACCAAAAGAAATTAAAGATACTTCCTTTTAGCTAGCAGCAGAACCAAAAGAAATTAAAGATTCTTCCCTCTAGTCAGCAACAGAACCAAAAGAAATTATTGCTTCATAAGAGCTTCCATTTGATGTTGCATTCGACTTCTTGGTTCCAGCTTAAGTGGTTGCTGCATGGCTTCATACTTCATAAGATTTTTAAAATATGAATAACATTCCTTGTCAATTAGGTGATGTGTCCTGATAGTACCGTATAAGGATAGACTTCTGGTACCAGACCAGTACAGGACTGCTGGTACCGGACCAGAACAGAGTATTGTTGATGCCTAAAAATTGATGCTTAGCAAGTTCTTGAAGGATCAAATAAATTATAGAAATCCACTTACAAAGATAAAATGCGAAAGTAAAACAAAAGGGGGTAAGAATCCCTTGTTACCTTCAACTTATTAACAAAACAAAATCCACACCTATGTACAAAAGATTTAAAAATAAACCAATCAATCAATGTGGATCAGTAGGAAGGTCTTCTTCTTTACTGATTACCTACATATTTGAATTCTGTAGTATATGAGTAAAACAATCCTCTTTTTATAGGGGTTTGTTATAAATTCTCAACCAATGACCATTCACACAAGTAGTGGTGTCTATTGTTCGTCAATTGTCTTTATCCTAATTAAGCCATTGTCATAGACAGTGTCAATTTCATAGGGTCCCATCCAACGAGTGGTTAACTTACCTTTGAAGTTCTTGAATCTGCTATCATACAACAGGGCCCAATCTCCTTGTTGAAATTTTTTCTTTTTGAGATACTTGTCATGCCATTTTGTCCTCTGCTCTTGAATGAGGGTGGTTCTTTGAAGTGATTCCTGCCCGATCTCATCCATCTCATTAAGCTGCAAGAGTCTTTGTTGCTGGGCTTCATCCAAGTTCATGCAAACTTGTACTATAGTCCTGAAGGTTTTGATCTGGAATTCTATGGGAAGCAGTACCTGCTTCCCATACACCAACTCGTAGGGTGTATGTCCTGTTGTATTCCTCCAGGTGATTCTATATGCCCATAAGGCTTCTAGTAATCTGTCAGCCTAGTCCTTATGGTGTAGTTGTACTATTTTGGTAAGAATGGACTCAATAACTTTGTTGGTATATTCTACTTGTCCATTTTCCTGTGGATGGTAGGGTGTAGATTTCCTGTGTTTAATTTGGTATTGTTCTGTAACATCTTTGACGAGATTAGAGGTAAATTGTGTTTCTTGATTAGTCACAATTTCTCAAGGTACACCAAATCTAGCAAAGATGTCATTAAAAACGAAATCTACCACTGATTGTTCACTTGTAGATGGTAAATCTTTTTCTTGAACCCACTTAGTAACATAGTCAGTACATAAAAGTATGTACTTTTTCTTTTTAGATGCAGGGTTAATGGGCCCTACAAAATCTAATGCCCATTTCACGAAAGGCTCAATGACTACTTGGGCTTGAAGTGGAATTTGGTTTCGTGCAGTAGGCTTACCCATTCGTTGGCATTCATCACAATTGGATACATAGGTTTTAGCATCTTTGAAAATATGAGGCCAATAATAGCCAGATTGTAGAACTTTATAAGCAGTCCTCTTGTCTACGAAGTGTCCTCCATAAGGACCATCATGGCAGGTTTGCAAGATATCATGAATTTCATCTCCCCTTACACATTTCCTGATTACCAAATCTGGTCCTGTTTTGTAGAGACAATCGTCGTGCCACATATAGTTTTCACTTAGCTGAATTACTTTTTGTTTTTCTGTAGGAGACAATTTTTGAGGCATCTTCCCCGTCACAAGATATTTAGCTACACCTGCATACCAAGGAGTGAATGTAGAAATAGCAAACAAATTTTCATCAGGAAAGTTATCTTCTACTAGTGCGTTATCTCCCAGATGAATCATTCTAGATAATAAATCAGCCACAAGATTATCCTTACTAGGTCTATCAATAATGTTGATATTGAACTCTTGTAATAATAACAACCATCTTGTAACTCTAGGATTTGTTACAGGTTTGTTCATTAAGAATTCGATGGCTGAATGATTAGTGTGTACAAAATCTTGATATCCTGTAATATAGTGTCTAAATTTATTGATAGCATGGACCACAACTAGCAATTCTTTTTCTATGACCGTATAATTAACTTTAGCTGGAGATAGATTTTTACTGACAAAGTAAATAGCATAAGGAATTTGATTTTCTCTTTGTCCAAGAAATGCCCCAAGAGCTATGTCTGAGGCATCAATACAAATATGAAAAGGAAGGGACCAATTTGGTCCTCTTAATACAAGGGTAGTTGACAATTTTTATTTTAGAATCACAAAAGATATTTGGCATTCATCATCCCACTTGAATTCGGCTTCTTTGGATAATAACTTGAATAAAGGGGTAGCTAGGCTTGTAAATTTTTTAATGAATGGAGCGTTGTTCTCAATAAATTTGACAACCTCAAAATATTCCTTTATCGAAGTTTTGTTGACATTCATAGATATCTGGGTTATCTTTCCACATAGGGTTATCGGTTTTCCTCTGAATAATCCTATTCCTCCCAATGGAGGAATCATAGCAGGCACCCCTAAAAGTTCCCAAATTCTTTTTGTCATGACATTCACTTGTGTTTCCTCACCCAGAACACAGTCAATGTCGAAGTCTCCTATTCTTGCTTCAATGCACTCTTTTTATTTGAATATCTCTCATAATTTGATATGTCGGTGGTCATTCAGGGTTTCTTTCATCTATAGAAATACTTTCTCTGATTCTTTCTGGGGTTCTGCCATAATCTCAATTTATGGATCTTCCTTAGGGTTTTCTTGGTTCATATTCATTCTTTCAACCTTAGCAATCATTCTAGGGAAATCCAATACATCATGGTCCATAGCTCTACAACAAAGACAACTAGATCTTCTACTAGAGCATTCCTTAGCCAGATGTCCCCGTCTTCTGCAACTGTAACAAAGGGTTAATCCTTGTTTTCTTTTAAATGATCCCCAACCTTTCCTATACTGTGCACTAGGATCATAGTAGCACACTTGGAAAAAATTCTTTCTAGGATGCTGTATCCATTTGTTAGTCCAAACATTATGTCTATGCATAGGTATAACATATCTTTCATTATTTCCATCAGATCTACTCATATCAAATCTTCTTTCATCTATCAATGCCCTAGTTTTCAAGCTAGGACAAATCTTATCAAACATAACTAGATCCATACTTTAGAAACAAAAATTTTCACTAATCTTATATTCAGTAGAGCACAAAGCTTCCAGATCTAAAACTTTTCACTATTCTTACCTTTATCAAAACACAGAGCTTGCAAATCTTACCTCTTTAAGAAACAACTCTCACTTTTACCTTTCTCAGAGCACAAAGCTTTCAGATCTTACCTCTTTTCTTCAGATTCGGCCCTTCTTCTCTTAGCATAGAGCTTCATAAATCGAGTAGAATATTGTTCACTAGAGTGACAGATGTACGCACAGAGATTTCACAATTTTAGTTGAATCTTTGTACAAATCTTATTCTTCCTCAGTTCCCAACAATCATAGTTTCAATCCTGACAAAGGAACCATTTGTTGGCACAGGGGCAGACCCAGGGTTCAACGCTACAACAACGTACCAGAAAAACCCTAACTACTGCCTCTTTCGGCAACACCTGCGAAGCAGATGAAGTCTCACTTGAGGTAGAGGCAGGGGTGGTTGCATGACTCTAGTGTCTGCAACCTTAGCTGGGACAAAGATCTGTGACCGTAACACCTTAACAAAGCACTTAGCAGTTATAGTTCATCAATATCCAGTCTTAGTTTATAGTGCAATTAAACCCTAATTACAAATATCGCAATATTTAACCATATCTACTATATTCAAGCACTAAGCACGTCCACATAGGCCAAATCTAGTATTAATCCATACTATTAAGAACATAGCATTAACATATCTATCTACCATTCATCTATATTGAATCACTAAGAAAATTAACATATAAACACATCAACACATCGCACAAAGAAGAGCAACACAACATGTATGTGGTTCACCCCCACCATGGGGCTATGTCCACCAACTCTTCATATTCTTTATTAGCTTCTTCAATCAGTTACATGCACAGAGCCACAAAAACCCTACTCGCCAGAGGACAAGAGATCTGCGCACCTCGCTAGATCCTCCTTCCCCAGGCTAGGTTATAGCACAAAGCCTCTTCACAATCTCTTACATTCACTTGCACTCAGCCTTGCAAGTTTCACACGATGCACAAAAGAAATCTCTACTCAACACTTAGCACTTTCGATCACATAGATCGAACTTCAACACTTAGCACACTTAAATTAGCACCACTTACTTACATCGCCTAGCTAATTATTTATATATTACAAAATAGGCCTAAGCATGGGTAAACCCATGGGTCGACATTTCCATACCCGTTACATAATCCCGAATCCAAAAAAGGGCCCTAAAAGGGGCTGATATCCCTTAATCCTCGCTTCGTCTTGCACTCCTCCTTCGACAACTTGTCGAAGTCCCAAAAATAGGTCAAACCTGACCAAGGATCCTCAAAACATGGTCAAGGGCCAACAAGGCTCTAATGATCTATCATAATTTGGAATCATTTCCTTAATAGATAAGGATGCTAGAGATCCACATCATGCATAATGTCCATACTTTCCTTTTCATAGATTGATTGGTCCAAATGGCGTGTCGACAGGTTTTTTCTAGTGAAGGTCAAAAGCCTTCCATCTTGCATAAGGACTGTGCCAATTCCTTTCCCGGAGGCATCACATTCGAGGAAAAAAGTATTTTTGAAATTAGGAAGGGCTAGGAAAATATTTTTGCTCATAACCTCTTTAAAAGCATGGAAGTCTTGATCAGTTACAAGAGTCCAATTGAAAGTATTGTTTTTAAGGAGACCGGTGAGAGGGGCTGCAATTTTTCCATAGTTCTTAACAAATTTGCAATAATAGCCTGTTAAACCCAGAAAACCACACAAACTCTTGAGATTTTTGGGTTGAGGCCAATCCTTCATAGCTTCAATTTTTTTAGAATCCACCCTAACCCCATCTTGGCCAACAATATGACCCAAATACTCCACTTCTGAAGATCCAAACGAACATTTAGATTGTTTGAGGAAAATTTGGTGTTGAGAAAGGAGATAGAGAACTTGATCCACATGGGAAATACGGGTTGTGCATGTTTTAATATATATCAAAATATCATCAAAGAAAACTAATACAAAATGACACAAAAAAGGATGAAAGACATGCTTCATGAGACTTTTGAAAGTGGAGGGGAAATTACACAAGCCAAAGGGCATGACCAAGAACTCATAGTGGCCCTCATGAGTTTGAAATTCCATGTTGGGAATGTCATCCTATTTCATATGTATTTGGTGATAACTAGACTGAAGATCAAGTTTAGTAAAGTAGTGAGCACCACTTAATTCATCCAGTAGATCATCAATCACAAGAATTGGAAACTTATCTTTGATGGTGAGTTTGTTGGGAGCACGAAAGTTAGGACATATGAACCACATGCCTTCCTTTTTTAGGATGATGACCACAGGAGAAGAGTATGTGCTAGTACTATGGCGGATGACACCCGTGTCGGGCAATTCTTGAATAATTTTCTCAATTTCATTCTTCTAGGAAAAGGGATGATGATACAGGAGGACATTGGGAGGAAGATTTCTTGGGATTATACGAATGGAATGATCATGAACACCGTGGGAAGGAGGAATTCCATGGGGAATGGAAAAAATAGTGTGGTGTTTGGAAAGTATAGACTGGAGGCCAGGATGCATAAAGGGTGTCTCAGCTGCGTGAATTTCATTGAGTTGGGAAAAAATTTCGGAATGGCCTTTTTTTAGGATCTTTTCCATTCGATGGGAAATCATGATCTCAGGTGAGCCTACTGTGATTGCTTAAAACTTATATTGTTTGTCATACTTTTGAAACTGCATGGTCAATTCCTCAAAATCCATGAATATGGGACCAAAATTGCATAACCATCTTGCACCCAACACAATGTCGCAACCACCCATGTCAATAGAGAACATATGATATCTCTGGTTGTACTGGAAAATTTGGAGACTCACATTTTCACAACACCCCCCACATTTCATGGAACCTCCATTGGCAAAAATGATTTGAAAAATGTTGAGTAAATGGATATAGCAATGGGTTTCTTAAGAAATGCATCGATGAATAAAATTATGATTGCTACAACTGGAAATTAGGATTATGACCTTCCGGTTTTTAATTTATCAAATGAGCTTGAGGTTTTGGGGAGCAGAGAAGCCAGTGAGTGCATTCAAGGAAATGACTGGTTCCACTTCTGGTGGATCAAATGGTGGACTGATAAGAGCTGGATCAGGTATCTCCATGGCATGAGAAGCCTCGATCTGGTCTTCCACAAAATCCTCATATATGGCCATGAACAAATTTTGTTCCTTACACTTGTTCCCTGGAAAATATTTTCATCACAATTATAACAAATACCTTTGAGTTGGCCTTCGACATTTTTTTCTTGAGTCAATTTTTGGATATTGTGCGGAGTGGGATGAAGGGTGGAGTGGAAAGGAGAGGGAGTAGAGGAAATGAATTTGTTCATTATTGGGAAAGAACAACTTGTTGATCTTCCTTGGCACACTGAGTAGCTTCCAACCAAGTATGGGGGTGAGTCCTAAGAACTTTGGCTTGGATGTCATCCTTGAGGCCACTGATAAAGCATTCCCAGAAAAAAGTGTCAGAAATTCCCTCTGTTCTAAAAGATAATTGCTCAAATGTGTGCTTAAAATCTTCCACTATAACTGACTATTTGAATTTGGTTAGATGGCTCAGGGCATGTGTATCAGTGTCAAAGTGGTCATAAAGTTCAGCCAAAAACCAAGTCCAAGACATATATCCTTGGCTTGATTTTCGATGGCATTTCCACCATTGCCAACATCTAGGATATAAATAGAGTACATCATAATGATGTTTGGACAATTCATCGGTGATTCCATGCAAGGATAAGTAGTCTCCCATTTGAGTGACCTAACCAATGGGATATGAGCCATCAAAGTTTTTCGCCTCCACTCGCAGAAGACACAGATCATGATGAAAAGGGTTGGACTAAAACTATTGGTAATTGGAGGAAGAGATACCTTTGAGGTGAGAAGGTTGATCAGATGAGGAATGGATTCCAAAAATGAGAAATTTTTCCAAGACCTTGGTAGCAAAGGAATCAATTTGAGACTCAAGGTGGGATTCAAGCTGGCTAGTGGGAATTGAGGTCCTTCTTCAATTCCACTTTCATTTGGTCCCTTTAGGAGTCAATGTGGGTAACTATGCAGTTTTCAAGTTCTTTGTTTCAAGTGGTGGCCATGGTGAGAGGAAAACACAAGAAGAGGTGGGAAATAAAGGTGGGTAAATGGGGAGGGTGGGTACATAGAAAAACAAGGATAAGAAATGATAGGTATCACTATGATAAGGACAAAAAGAGGATTACAATGGAATAGGTCCCAAGTAGGGGTTCCATAAAGGGGTTGAGACCACAAGAAGAAAAAAAGAAAAAAAGTTGATAGGTATCACTGCGATCAGGATGAAAAGAGGATTCCAATGAGATAGGTCTCAAATAAGGGTGAGGGAAGGCGCATGATATTTTTTTTTTTACTACTACAGAGTTATACTCTGATTTGAAGTATATTGCAGTGTTGAAAGACCCAAATGCTCAACAGGAAACAATGTGTAGTGATTTCGCAACCAAAATTATGGAGGTAAAGTTGCAAGACAATAGATCTTGTAAGTTCTATTTTTGTTTCCATCCCAAGGGTTAGGGTATCTAGGGTTTCTACAGACAAGGGTTTTCCCTGTGTTATAACTCTTTGATATACATGTGGGGTCCAATATTAGTACTCGACCCAATATCTCATTGTTGGCACAGGGGCAGGCCCAGGGTTCACTGCAAGAGTGCATCAACAAGCCCTAGCTATTGGCCCTTTAGGCAACACCTGCGAAGAAGATGTAGTCTCACTCGAAGAAGCTAAGAGGGGGGTTGCAGGATAGATATGTCTACAACTAGGGAAATATCGAGTGGAGCTAATACAACAATAATGCAGCATTCATATATCTCTTATCAGCTAGATCTACTATGCACAGCTATACATCTGATCTAACACAATAATGCAAATAACAGTATAACACAAAATATATGTGGTTCACCCTCTCTCTAGGGCTACATCCATAGAACTGTGCTTATGATATATTAAGATAAGGCTTACAGTTCTGATCTGCACTCTTATTCAACATATGTTCTCTCTTCTTGTCTCTGTATCCCACCTTCCTGCGCACCCAGCTGCAGGACTTGATCTTCTCACCCAGCTGAAGATCTTACAATACCAGAAGGCTTTCACTCTCAGCGCTCCTCTCTCTCACAGTACAATAATCTCTTAACCAACAACAATCAATATCAATACCCAACACTAGTACCGACCCAACCTAGGTCCTCTCGACCTCTATTTATACATTATTATCCGTCACTGATAGCTTTAGGTCGAAACCTAGGTGTCAAAACCCTAATTACCCAAAACCCTAGGTGTCTAAAACCCTAGGTCAACTTGACCCGCCTTTTCAGGGCTTCGCCAACCTGTCTTTCCTCCCTTCTCACGCGGTGTTCCAAAGCATCCAATGGTGGCTTTCTCTTCTTGCTGAGTTATCTACGATTCTTTTCTCTTGCTGATATGTCATCCCTGATCTCCTCATTCAACGACTTGCTTTTCCGTACTTCTCTCCATCTTTTCTTCTATTTTGCTTACTTCGACCCAGTGACAGTCACTATGTCTCCTGCGCAGTTTGTGTTTGACCTTTTCTTCCTCGATCTTCACTTCCTTCCATAACCAAGGGCCAACACTCATGGAACCCACTAAGGATGATAGAACGTGCCCTTAGCCATACTACTCGACTACCCATGTACTAGAGAGTATCTTCTTGAGTTATGTTTTCAATGACACTATAGCAGTCAGGTGACTAATCGGTTTATCTATGGAGGGCTTTGGGATATCTAGGTCGATTTGTATACATGTGTTGTCTAATGTGCTACAACTAGAAGGGGTACCGACATGGGTTACAAGGTTGGCCAACACTGTGCTCTTAAGTACCACTTGTAGGTCCTACGTGTATGCTTCCTCGACCATGGATTTATGCATTGAATGAGAGATCTTTGTAGCTTTAAGACATTGGAATACATCTCTACCCTAAAAAACAATTTACCCACAATTTTCTACCGAGGAAAATTCTTTGATACCTCTTGTAAAGTACCAGATCTATTCTAATAGATGAAAACATAAATATTGCATAGAATAATAGCGGAACAAAACAATAGACGAAACCACAACGCCAAAATAATACCTTTATTGATAGGAAACAATGTTCACTTACCTCTTTGAGGGGGCAACCTCCAGTAGAGTAGCGCTCTATTACAATAATTCTCAAGACAAGACTTATCATACCCTTGAATCCTATTTATACTAAACCTATCTACTAAAAAAACAATCTATAGGGAGATCTTCTAGAAGTAGAGGCTTCTATTAAGTATTCTTACATTTGACTTATTCTTTCTTATTACTAGGCCTTATTAATATTGACATTTATTACATGGAAAATATAAGATTTTACCTATGTGAGGGGTTAGGAAGGTTATGTGCCTAACATAATCTTCTTTGAAATCTTCTACTTCCATGAAGAGTACTCTTTATGTATCATTGTCACTGTCTTCTTCCTCATGTGATGGTGAACTGTCTTCTTTGGTGCAAAGACTTTTCTTGAAAAAATTCTTTTTGTTTCTTTTATTGTTATGATTATTCTTTTTCTTTTTATGATCTTCTTATTCATCACTTTCCTTATTCTTATGAGGAAAATTAAAAACAAAATGACCAACACCACCACAATTAAAACATTTCAATGGAAGCATATATTTATATTTGTCGATTCCTCTTTTTAACTTTCAGAAGAAGTTTTCCATTTCTTCATCGTATTCTGAATCAACACTGAAACTACAATCTAAATTTAGCTTTTGATTTCTCTTTTTCTTTGTCCTCTTGGATGCTTTGAATTTTGCTTCCTTTGTAACTAGCTTCTCTTGTTCCGTTCTCAATTCATAAGTAGTGAGTATCCCATGTAGCTCATCCATGCTCAAGGTGTTTATATCTGCTCTTTCTTCCAGGGATTAAATCTTCAGGTCATATCTCATAGGTAGAGACCTCAACACTTTTTGAAAAATGATTGGTTACTTCATTTATTCTCCTAAATATTTAATGAAATTGACTTTCTCATCAACTCGTAGAAAGTAGGAGGCAATGTTTTCATCTTCCTTCATGTTCAATTGTTCAAACTTGGCTCTAAAGGTTTGAATTTTGGCTCCCTTAACCTTGGTGTCTCCTTCATAGATATTCTTTAGTTTGTCCCATATTTATTTTATGAAATTACAATGTACATATTTGGTGTATATTGATTGATTCAAACCATTTAGGATAACATGTTTGGCTCTAGCATAATTATATTCAATTTTCTTTCCATCCTTATCTGTCAGGGGAGTGGTTGGTGATTTGTATCCATATACTACTGCTCACAAAACATCAAATCCTTGTGCCTGTACATATGTTTTCATCCATTTTCTCCAAGAGTCATATTTTTGACTGTCAAACTATGGAACTCCAATCTTAGCATAGTCTATGATCTCCTTTTAGTGGTTAGACTGCTTTCTAAAGGACCTTCTCTGATACCAGTTGTTGGAATACTGAGAGGGGCAATGAATCAATATTAGTACTTTTAATCTTTTTTAACCACAATGTGTATTTTTTACTTTAAGAGAATATTACTAATAAAATTCAATATGAGGCCCGCAGGGGTGTAGACCGATTGGCAAGTGACGTGTAAATGGAAGGAACTATGTAAAATGAGGTCTCAAGGTCGATTCTCACCCCGATTTACTCGGAGGGCGTGCTTGCGGGCTGTGCGTTTCTCCCTAGGGGTTATAAGGCAGCTGACAGGATTCGACCCCGTGTCACGCGAGTACGATACTTCCGTTGTTACCGATTCCTCTANATATGAGAAGTATACATAAGCAATGAACAATAAGAAACCACACATAAACACAATACACCAATATTTTACATGGAAACCTAATGCGGGAGAAAACCAAAGAATTATCGTATTATATTGTCAAAATAAGTACATTCATATAAAGCACCAACTTCTTTTTTTTCAGCTACAATTGGAAGGAGGCTACAACCCCTTGGTTTTTTAGGCTCCAACCTGAAGGACACTATAATGCCCTAATTCTTTGGCTCCAACCTGAAGGAGGCTACAACTCCATATGTTCTCCGGCTATAACTGGAAGGTGGATACAACCACCTATCCTTTCCCTGACCAACCACCCTGAAATACAAGTGATAAATAACCAATGCTACCACTATTACTCTGTCACTGTGAAATATGTCATTGTAAAACCTTTCACATAAACCTATACCAACAACCTATAAGAACCTGTACCAATAACATGAAACATCTTGTACCAATAACCTATATCAACCTGTATCAACAAACTTTACAAATAATCTCCTCAACTAATTAGATATGATCACATAGATCTCATACCCATTGTCACAAGTGTATATATCAAACCATGTACAACCATGTCTCTCTAATCATGTGCCATACATATACAAACAATCATAAACCAAATCTAATGAATCCTTACATCAACCAAGCATCAAACCCTCATTGTTATGCAACCTCAATATGTACAACTAACTTCAGAAACACACATCAACTAGAATCCCTCAAACATGTACGAGGAAATAAAATATATGCCTCAAAAATATACCCAACAAAGTGTGCCAATGAAAAAAATTATATACCAACATTGTACCTTTGTAGATATGTATCATACGGTATGTACCATACAACCAATAGTCCCTCCAGGGAAAATACTCAATCTCCTATAACCATATCTCACACAATCACCAACATCCAACTACAAGAAAGCATATAACTTACCTTTTTGATCATGTAGATAGATTTGTTGAACCTGAACACTATTAAACTTAAACTTCTTGTAGCCTCTGCAACTAGATTCAGTCCTCCAATTTTAGATCTGGTAGTGTCTTGTGTGACAAATACGGGTGTTGAATGGGGCCTCGCGTGAAATGCTATAGGAAACCCGCGAGGATGCCTCACAGGACGTTTACTCTTTGACCCACAGGGATGACCCTAATCAAGGTTTTTCACAACTTTCTCGCTCTCTTCTGCAACTGCAAAACGTTTTCTGTCACTCTTCCTTCTCTACCTCAGACTTACGCAAATTCATATGTATCAAAGAGTACATGCAATAAACCTTTCACGAGATACATATTTAATGTGCTCAATAGGTGTTAATGAGAGACTCTTGTTCTCTTATTTATACTCTCTATTATCACAGGTAAAATTTGTGCTATCGGGCCAACTAAGGTTCCCATTTCTATGGATTGTCTGCAGTGCCAGATCTGCATATTGTTGGATGAGTCGAGGTTTTGGAGCATATTATTGATTTATTTTTCTTCATGTGATACCTGCGTATTTGGAACAACATAGTGGCATTGAGATCTTCTTGATGTTTTACTAGGCGACATTGGTGTCCAAATGTACCCTTTATTTTTCTCAAACTTTTGTTTCTCCTGAATGGCTAGATGTAGTACCTATTTTTCTTGCATATCTCAAGGTTGATTTGTTCATGAATACTGCATTTGTTATCGAGCTTATTAAAAGGGTTATTATTCTTTTTATCCCAATCTTCAAATCAAGTTCAAGATCACATGACATATCAAGCACTCACGAAAAAAAATCATATCACTAGCATGAGAAGAGTACAAAAATATATATTGGACCTTTTTCTCATGCACCCAAGAGCTTGATATCTATACACTAATATTTCTTTATATGATAAAAGTCATTTGGAGAAAAAAGGTTTGGGGCATGAGCATCAGGTCCTACTTTTAAGTTAAAAGTTAACACATAAATGAAGCACCAGAGAGCTACACCAAGACATTGCGCACAAAGCATCGATCATCAAGATTTCCAAGTGACAAAGAATAATGCCCAAAGGAACTAGTTTTCGATGTGAAGGTCCATCAAGGCACCAACGATCTAAAAACAAAATATTTTAATGTCTCTCCCAACCTTATAGGTCTAGGGGGACCTACACCATTGAATTTGGCAGCCATAATCCAAAGTAGCCAAGCATATTCGCAACTCCACAGGTGTAAGTATCGATAGCATTCAAGAAAATGTCAAAGTAATCAACAACATGACTACAGGAGGCATTAGGGAAAAACCCTCATGGAGCGCTAGAACAGAGCAATATCGACATGGACGCCTTGGGTAGATTTCTAGTTGGGTAAAGCAATAAGAAAAAGAACTAACAATACATAGCACGCGCTAAAGCTCATCACTTGGGAGAATCTACGAAGGATCCCACAAGGGGCATTTCATGTGTGCTATATGTTGCGTATTAACCAAAATATTTGTTCTGTATAGGCGTGTATTACAAATGTCAAATGCCAAGTGCACTTAGCCGGTGTTTTCAAAGTCCAAATGGCAAGAATATTTATCAGATGCCAACAAATCACATAGGTGTCATTAGTTCACTATGCTAAGAATGTTAGGCGTACTCTGGAGGATCCTCTTCACAGGTTCACGATGACTTCTAGGCCACCGATTCTTTATCCAATTCAACCCCACTCGTATTACACTACTAGTTGGACAAACCAAAACTTTGATAAAGAATTCACTAACAGGGTTAAGCAACAATGTTTACAATTCGTCTTGCAACAAGGCGTAGAAACTATTGAAAGTCTTTCCTATTTCTTGAGAAAGACAGTGGATGAGAATTCTTTTATTGAAGATGAATGGAGATTCAATGATCATAAAAACAATTTGCTCCATAATGAAGCTTCCTCAAGTGAGTTTGTTGGACCTGAATTAGTTCGTTTATCTCTTCATTAGTATGTTAGTGGCCAGGAGGTGTTTCTATACTACAGTCAATTAAACACAAGGCCTCTACACCATATGACAACAGTGAATATCAGTGAAAGGAAAGAAGCAGAACTTATGCAACGATAGCATGCTGTACGCAATTGTGACAGAGACAACTAGTCAGCTCCAGATCAACATCCACAAGTCAAGCAATTGTACCAACTCACCCTCATTGACTCTAGAATCTTAAATCCATTGTAATGAAGATTTAGAATCTTAATTTGTTAGATAGTTTGAATGTAATAAATGAGCCAAAACAGATATCTATTTTCTTGAAAAACAATTTTCAACTGTTTCTATTTTGATTGTAACAGGACCTTATCTTTTAGAGGTGATTTAGCTCATATCCCTAGATCCAAGGGAGAGATATTTTGTATATATTTCATGATTCTCAATGAAGAAACTGTTTGACTTGAAGGAGGAGGAAATTCCATTGTACATTGTTATTTTTTTGAATATCTATATGATTTAATGCATAATCTCAATGCTTTTTTTGAAGCAGACATTCATGATAGTGATGTTCTAAGTGTGTTCCTTCCTGTGTTCAATTCTTATTTCCATTTTTGGTTCAAATCTTCCAAACTGAGATATTTGCTTGGAATTCATCTTTTCTTTGATGCTCCATTTATACTATGAGATACTTGTTATTTTGTTAAGATTGCATGTTCATAATTCATATTTAGTTTGGTGCTCTTTTTATGGAAGCTTATTCTTTTATGTGATTCCTCTAAATTTACATTAAGAATTCATCTTAAGCTAGATGTTATTGGTGTAATGGGTTGTTAATCTTGTCTTTTCTTCTACCATCTCAATATTGATCTAATGGCTAAAGAACATCACCTAGCTTGCCTTTGGTTTCTGAAAGTACATCACCAGCCATTGACAATATATTCTTAAGCTCAGATTTTTGACTCCATTGCCCAATGGTTTCTTCCTCAAGCTTGTTCTATGAATATTTTTAAATTCAAAGCTATCTTGTCTAAATCTGACCTTTGTGCATTTATTGATGAATTATTTGATCTATTATCAATCATTATACCTATGAGAGAGCCCTCTATGGTTGGAAGGGTGAGAGTCCAACCTAAAGTTGGTTTGAATGTTACCCCTGTGGTTTTCCTCCCACATCCTAGGGAAATTACACGAGGATAACATTTTGGCGTTGTTGTCAGGGAATGAAGGTGAAATTTTCCTTGGGAGAAATGACAAAGTTCAGATCTGATTGTTGATGGTGGACAACAGTCAAACACAATGAGGCTGTAAATCATCGACCTGGCGAATCCATTATTAGTTCTATCCAGATGATAGAGTATCAATGGCGACTCCATTGTTTGAAGTTTTTAAATATTGAAGAAGGTACTAGTGACTCCACTGGATTTGATGAAAAACTCAGATGTTGCTACAATTGTTTCAAGGTATACATGTTTTGACTTTTCACAGGTTTATGGTTTTCCAAATCCTTTACCCAAGGAGGGATATTGTTTAAGGAATGGTACAAAATTTAATGGTGAAGATTTGAGTTTGACTTTGAAGCAAATTTGTGACTTTACCAGGCTTATTAGTGTTAGACAAGAAGATGTATTCCTTAGACTGTTTTATGATGTGTTCCAAGGAAAATATAGAAGTTGAGTTGAAGGTTTACCTACTAAGTCCATAGGATCATTTTCATTTTTTTGGGTTATCTTTTTGGAAACATGGATGGACAAGATAGAATTTTCAGCACCCCCTATTTCTATTCAAGGTTTTAAAGAATGGAATACATCGAGGATGGAGTGGAGGAAAATTTGTCTTTAGTTTTGTCTTCTTATTTAAAGTCACAAAAATGTATCTCTGAAGAAAAAATCCACTTTTTAGAGGAGTTTGCTGAAAAACTTGAGAAACATATTCAAGCTTTAGACACTTAAATACAATCCCACAATTTCCAAGATCAAAATCAGTCTTGTGAAAAATAAATTCAGCCAAAACAAAAGGAGGTTGTGATGCCCTCTGATGTCGAGTTTAAGGAATTTTTTGTTTTTGGGAATTGGTTAGATAATTCACAGTGGAAACAATGGGATGATATGATGAGCACATGTGAACATAGAAAGCGGGATAATCTAGTTATAAGATATATTGAGATTCAACAAACAAAACATATATTCCATGATCCTGTAGCTGATTATATGGAAGGTTTTCCCAGTTGGAAGGTTCAACCATGTTTCCATTGCGAAATCTGGATATATTATCGATTGCCATTCCTATTACATTTTCTTCTTTTGATTTTGATCGAGTATGGTCAAGGAGTCAAATTATTGAATTTGTTACTTGATTGGCTACACTGGATTTTTCATGTCACTTGATTCAACAATTGCCTTCAGTATATTAGAGTATGATTGTGTGCAAATAAGCTCGTTGGAATGAGCATGTTTCAAAAGATTTTAATTTTGGTTTTCAACAGTGATTTTTCAATACAATTTTCAGTTTGCAGTGTGTTTAGTCGAAGATTGAAATAGGTTGCAAGTTGCAGAGCTTGGGAACAACCCAATGGATAGGAATTGGATATGTGGTTCTTTTCTTTCTCGCAGGGAGTACAACATCCCCATTGGAGTCAATGTTATCACATGTAAAAAAAATTCTATCAGGCCAGCTAAGGTTCCCATTTCTATGGATTTCCTGCAGTGCCAGGTCTGCATATTGTTGTATGAGTCAAGGTTTTGGAGAAGATTATTTATTTAGTTTTATTCATGTGATACTTGGTTATTCAGAACAACATAGTGGCATTGATATCTTCTTGATGTTTTACTAGGAGACACTGGTGTCAAAATGTACACTTTATTTTTCTCAGACTTTTGTTTCTCCTTAATGAACAGATGTAGTACAAGTTTTTCTTATATATATCAAGGTTGATTTATTCATGAATGCCACATTTGTTATCAGGATTATTAAAAGGTTATTATTATTTATAGCCAAATATTCAAATCAAGGTCAGTACCACATGACATATCAAGCACTCAAAACAAAAAATCATATCACTAGCATGAGAAGAGTAGAAAAATATATATTCGGCCTTTTTCTCATGCAACCAAGAGCTTGATATCTATACACTAATATTTCTTTATATGCTAAAAGTCATTTGGAGAAAAAAGGTTTGGGGAATAACCATAGGTCCTACTTTTAAGTTACAATTTAACATATAAATGAAGCACCCGAGAGCTACACCAAGACATTGCACACAAATCATCGATCATCAAGATTTCCAAGTAACAAAGAAGATTTCCAAAAGGATCGAGTTGTCGATGTGAAGGTTCATCAAGGCACCAATGATATGCAGAAAAAATATTTAATTATCTCTCCCAACCTGATAGGTCTAGGGGTCCCTACACCATTTCATTTGGAAGCCATTATGAAAGTAGCCAAGCGTATTCTCAACTACACAGGTGTAAGTATCAATAGTGTTCAATAAAATTTCAAAGTAATCAATAGCATCACTACACAAGGCATCAAGGAAAAAGGGAAAAATCCTCATGGAGCACCAGAAAAGAGCAGTGTCGACATAGATGCCTCAGGTTGAATTCTAGTTTTGTAAAGGAATAAGCAAAAGCAATAGCTATACACAACATGTGCCAAATATCAGCACCCGAGACCAAGGGAGAAGCTATGAAGGAGCCCACTGATAAATTGTGAAGCAAGAAATGTAGAGAGAAAGAATAGAACAGAAAATAGTATATTAGAATATATGAAGAAGAGTACAAAACGAGTACATGAAGAAGTTCTGAAGTAGTAAGTATGAAGAAGTACTATGCAATGGGAAATAGCTGAGCTAATTAGGCTCAAGCAAATCAAGAATAGAAAGTACAACTGGCCAGGACAGCTGGCAGTGTACTGTCAGCCTGTTGAGGTTACATTATATTTAACACTCCCTCTTAAACTCAACAGTTACAAACATCAGCACTGATTATGCCTAAGTGTTGTCTCTGAAAATCAAAAATCGATTTTCCTAGTGGCTTTGTAAAGATATCGCAAGCTAATCTCGAGAACCACATAATTGTAGTGCAATATCACCATTATTGACTAGCTCGCGTATGAAATGAAAATGAGTGTCAATGTGTTTTCTTTTCTTGTGAAACACATGATTTTTTGATAAGGAAATTGCTGAAGTATTGTCACAGAAAATAGGAGTTGGATCCTTTTCTATATGTTACATATCTTTCAATATTCTTCTCAGCCACATAGCTTGACAAGAAGCTGAGGTAGCAGTGACATACTCTGCCTCTGCAGAAGATATTGAAACAATTGGTTGCTTCTTTGATGCCCATCAGATTAGGTTTGTTCCTAGTTGAAAAATATGTCCAGATGTGCTTTTCCTGTCATCTAGGCTACCTGCAAAATCACTGTCTGTGTAACCAGAAAGGTGATTACTATCAGATTTAGTGTACCATAAGCCGAAATTGAGAGTTCTTGCAACATATCTCAGAATTCGTTTCGCCATTTTCCAATGAGAATCTTTGGGGGATTCCATGAATCTGGAAACAAGGCTGGCTGCATACATAATGTCAGGCCTAGTTGTTGTAATATACAACAAACTGCCTACTAAACTTTTGTACAGGGTAGAGTCCACTGCAGGGCCTTCATTGTTCTTGCTCAATTTTGTGCCTATGGTATGGGGGTTTCTATTGGATTACATTCTTCCATGCAAAATATTTTGAGGATGTCTGCTGCATACTTTTGCTGACAG
>CBVK0101774061.1:0-11671 GCA_900067695.1 Picea abies | reverse complement strand
ATTATGCCAAGATCTGTCATTTCAAACTCAGATTGAATGGCATGTTTAAAATCTGTTAACTCAAGATTTCCAGTATAGATCATGTCATCAACATATAAACATACAATCAAGATTTTACCATGCTGATCTGTTTTGGTGTAAAGAGTTGGCTCATTTTGACTTCTGCTGAAACCACTTTTGATCAGATAAGTGTCAATTCTGCTGTACCAAGCTCTTGGAGATTGTTTTAAGCCATACAAGGCTTTCTTCAACTAATATACTTTGGCTAGGTGCTCTTGGACTTCAAATCCAGGTGGCTGATCAACATAAACTTCTTCTTCTAAAAGACCATTCAGGAACGCTGACTTGACATCCATCTAGTATACTTGCCATTTGTGTTGGGCTGTTATGGCCAATAGAGTCCTTACAGTGTCCATTCTTGCTATTGGAGAAAAAGTTTCACCATAATCAGTACCTGGTTGTTGTGATAATCCTTTGGCAACAAGTCTTGCCTTGTGTTTTTCAATCTGCCCATTTTCATTGAGTTTAGTTTTGTAAACCCACTTGACACCAATACTCTTCTTGTGTCTTGGAAAATCAACAAGATCCTGTGTCTTGTTCTTCTCAATGGAGTCAATTTCTTGGTTCATGGCTTGAGCCCAATGTGGCTCCTTAGCTGCTTCCTTAAAGGATGTAGGTTGACATGACATTAAAGAAAAAAGGTTGTGTTGTTCAAAGTCATCCAACTGCTGATGGATTTCTCTCAAACTTCGAGTTCTTTGATTTTGTGGTTCAGAGAATGATTCTCTGTTGGAAGTTGAGTTATCTTGAGAATTTTCAGGTTGTCTTTGTACCTGCAATCTTGGAAGAATATTTTGAGGTACTTGTTGTTCTGAATTTTATGCATTTTCAGAACTTGGAAGCAATGGATTTTGACTGTCCATTTGTTGATTTTCTAAATCATTCCAGAATTGATTTTCCAGAAATTTTACATCTCTGCTGAGAATTAGTTTCTTTGTGATTGGATTGTAAAGTCTGTAAGCTTTAGATGTTTCACTATATCCAGTGAAAATATATTTCTCACTTCTGTCATCAAGTTTCTTCCTTAATTCGGAAGGTATGTGAGCGTATGCTATGCATCCGAATGTCCTCAGATGTGCTACATTGAGCTTTGTCCCACTCCATGCTTCTTGAGGACTTTCATCTTTAGACCGGTGGTTGGAGATCTATTCAGGAGATAAACTGAGCATGCTACTGCTTCAGCCCAAAACCTATTTGACAAACTTTTCTCTTTGAGAAGTGTTCTTGCCATATTCATTATTGTCTGATTTTTTCTTTCAGCGACTCCATTCTGTTGTGGAGTATACCTGGCTATTGTTTGCATGACAATGCCTTGTGATTTGCAGAAATTTGCAAATTCTCTGGAGTTGTATTCTCCTCCTCCATCTGACCTGAGTGCTTTGATATATTTTCCACTCTGTTTTTCAGCTTCTGCCTTGAATTCTTTGAATTTTGCGAAAGCTTGAGACTTGTGTCTGAGAAAATAGATCCATATTTTTCTGCTGAAGTCATCAATAAATGTTAGAAAGTAAAAGATATGACCTATCGAATCTGTTTGCATTGGTCCACATAGGTCAGTGTGAACAATTTCAAGATGTTGTTTGGCTTGATTGGAAGACTATGGAAAATTGGTCCTCTTATGTTTTCCAAGTATGCAGGACTCACATGGGGGAATTTGCTCTTTAAATATAGGAAGACCTTTGACCATGGCGTTCTTTTGAAGAAGACTTAGACTCTGAAATGGTAGATGTCCACTTCTTGTATGCCAAACCATAGTTTCATTCAGGGTTGATGCACTTTGTGCATATGGTTGACTTAGATTTGCAGTTCTGAGGGTAAGGGGAAACATCCTATTTGGAGTCATATGGATTTCAGAAATCAATTTTCTGCTGGGGTTTTTGTCATATATTTTGCAAGATGCTCCCTCAAAAATTACCTTATAGCCGTGTTCAATGAACTGTCCTACACTTAGCAAATTATGTTTCAGATCTGGAACATGATAGGCATTGTTTATGTCTTTCTTTACATTATGTTTAGTAAGAATAGGTACAGTTCCTTTTCCTTGAACTTTGACTAAATAATCATTTCCAAGTGTAATATTAGATGAGATTGAAGAATCAATGCATGAAAGTAATTCTTTGTTACCTGTCATGTGATTGCTACATCCACTGTCCAACAACCAAAGATCTTTAGATTGTTCTTCAGTCTTGTGGCATGAGAGAAACATACCTCTTGAGGTTTCTCCCGTGTGATTTGACACATGTGCTCTGCCTGAGAGCTGATCTGCTTGCTTCTTCCTACATTCAAATTCATAGTGACCATACTTTTTGCAGTAATAGCATTATATACTTGATTTCTCATTTGATCTTCTCCCTCTGCCTCTTTGAGGCTGGAAATTCTGATGTTGATTTTGTTGTTGTTGTCTTTGACCTTGGAAATTTTGATTCAGATACTATTGTCTATTACCTCCACTGGAGTGAGGGTTACTTTGATTGCTCCCTCTTCCTTGGTGACTTCTTCTTCTTCCTTTGCCTCTCCCTCTGGTGAAGGAGAATTGAGTTTTGAAAGCATTGGAGATTGACTCATCTTTGAGATGCAGTCTGGTCTCATGTGTCACTAGAGAACCAATTAATTCATCTGTGGAAAAACTGGACAGATCCTTGGATTCAAGGATTGGTGTTACAACCATTTCAAATTTCTTTGGTAAACTTATGAGAATTTTCTCAACAATGCATTGATCAGTGATGGTTTCACCAGTCAATCTGATCTAGTTCATGATGCCCATAACTCTGGTCATGAACTGATCCACATTTTTGGACTCTGTCATCCTTAGAGTCTCGAATTGCATCCTCAAGGTCTGCAGTTTAACTGTTTTGACCCTGTCATTTCCTTGGTAGGAAGATTTAAGGATGTCCCAAGGCTGTTTTGAAGTACCGGCACCTGTGATTTTTGAGAAAATTGAGTCATCCACAGAATTTTGAATCCAAAACTTAGCTTTATTTTCTCTATGTTGCTTGAGCAATTTTCTACTGATTAGTCATGGAGGACAAGTCTGCTAAATCTGGTTCCACATATCCATGATCCACTGGATCCCAACACTCTTGTGCTTGCAAAAATGATTTCATCCGAAGAGACCAGAACTCATAGTTCTTTCCAAGAATAATCGGACCCTGAGTTAGTCCTAAATTGCTAGACGACGCCATATATATGTAAATGAACAAAACAAAAACAAAATTCTTACTTACCTGTCTCCTGCGTATAATTTGCAGTGACTTCAGAACTCTGCGTTCAAGATTTCATGAGTTTTTGGCTTCGCGATTCTGACGTCGAGACTTCGTTATATGAGTCCTCCGATCTCTTGTCTCTCCAACCTTCGATTGCCGAAACATTGTTTTGTCGATGGTCGAAGAGAGCTTATCGGACTTGAATTGGCCCTTAGTCTCCATTCAATGTGACCATGCGCCTTAATGTTAAAGCGCTATGGGATTTTCCGGTTCTTTGTCTTTCAAATTGCCAAAATGAAAAATATGCCTTTGGACAAATCAACGGTCCATATCTTCCTGTGATCTGACGGTCCAGATCTTATCAGGATTTCGTGATTCGTTATTTAGCGAGTTTAGAACTCTTGTCCCAGAGTTTCCCAAACCGCGAACTCTGAAATGTCGATTTGCCGAAATGGTGTTAACTTTAGTTAGTCCCTTGGGCTATACCTCTGGTCCAGATAACCTCTCCTGATATGACCGCAGTCCCTTTCGGGGTTTCGTGACTCAAACGCATGACTACTTGGTCTCTCGACTCCTGAAAAGCCTATTCCCAAAATTCCGATGGCCTTCGCTTGCAGGAATTTCCCTGAGGGCCTAGATTGTTGCCACGCATCCACTTACGATGGATGGTCCTCGTTGTTTCGCGATTTCGTGACTTGCGACTCCAAATCCTCAAACAACTTGAAACCCTGGTAGCCGAAATGCCGATGGTTTTCCTGATCTCTGCCACATGTCCGAATGAATGGACGGCTATGATCTTTTCAGGATTTCAAGACTTTTGCCGTGGAGTATTCCGACGTTTCGTCAACAAGACCTCCGATATCCCAAACTCCGAAATGTCAAAAATGATGGCACTTGGATCTGTTTCCACCTGTCCTCTGAGATGGATGGCTCACAATCTTTTCAGGATTTCGTGATATGTGATGTCATGATTTTGCATATCGGAGTTTTGGAGAGCAGTCTCCTTCGCTCGTCCAACTCCCAATCCCCGATTTTTCGATGGGATAAGATCGACGACTCACGATCTATCTCGATCCAACAATCTAGAATGACTCATGATTTTATGATTCGCGAATTCTCATGACAGTCTTCTGACCTTTGCACCTTGCGAGTCAGCGAAATGCCGAGATCTCACCACATGTCTCTTGATGGATAGTCCAGATGATGTCATGATTTCGTGACTTCACAAGTCGAAATTTCTCCTGTGCACTCTAGAGGACTAAGCCTCATGCACTTTCTCGTTGATCCAATGGCTATCGGTCCTCTGTGCAGGATCTAACGGATGAAATTCTTTCGTCTTTTCCGCGCTGTCTTCGTCCCTTCTGAACTGGTTTCCCGCTCTGGATCCGTTCGCAGGACGAATCTTTCGGCTGCAATGGCTGTTCTTTGAACTTGAGATGCGTTCTTTACTGCCTTTGCAAGGATTTTCTTCTGTAGAAGAAAAAAAAGTCGTGAATCTTTCAAAGATTTGAAAGAATTTCACGAGTTATTTGTTCTTTGCTATAATCTTTAACAGATTTGAGTGATTTCTGAGATGCTTTAAATGATTCTTCTTTCTACAACTATCTTTCATGAGTTTGAACAAATGATTTGAATTCTTCAAGATTTCCTGCCACCTGCAGCTCTTCTTCGTGAATCTTTGTTGATTCTTGAAAATTGTACAAGAATCTTTACTGTTTCTTCCTTCTACACTCTCTTCCTTCTCGTGTTTCTGCTCCTTGAAAATTTCGAGTGTAGTACACTCTGCAACCTCGCGTGAGCTTCTTACGCTGATCTTTTGAGCATATGAGCAGACAACTTCCTCGTGGAAGTTTCCTACGAGGATCTTTTGAGAGTATGACGGACGACTCTCCAATCCTTGTGAAAAGACCGTGTCACATGCTCTCAAGATCCGTGTAAGCTCTGCACTATTTTAGAATCGTGTTTCTCTCCAGCCTGTGTGAAGAGGCTTACTACTGAAGCTCTGATATCATGATAAATTCTGAAGTAAGAAATGCAGAGAGAAAGAATAGAACAGAAAACAGTATATTAGAATATATGAAGAAGAGTACAAAATGAGTACATGAAGAAGTTCTGAAGTAGTAAGTCTGAAGAAGTACTATGCAATAGGAAATAGCTGAGCTAAATAGGCTTAAGCAAGTGAGATCGGAAGAGNNNNTGGCCAGGACAACTGGCAGTGTACAGTCAGCCTGTTGAGGTTACATTATATTTAACACCCACAAGGGGCATTTCATGTGCACTACATGTTGACTATTAACCAAAATATTTTCATATATGAAGACACATAATCTTTATATGCATGGCACTTGTAGGAGTTATTGTTTAAGAAGATGTTAAGAAGATGGAACAAGTATACAACTACATGGAGATCGTGATGTGAAAATGTCACTTCATCTTTCAAAGGAGCCCATTTGTAAGCTATTTCTCGAGACTACTATATTAATTACAAATAAATATGGCAATTGTTTTATCCATCGTGGTGGTATTCAAATGATAAATATGTTGTTCAATTGGGGGTGTTCATTTCAAACCCTAGCATGCCAAACAAATGTTGAAATCCCTAGAGTGCACAATGACGAGGATATCCTCTTTTTTCGTCACATTGGCTTCAAATTGTGAACTTGAAGATTCCACACAACTGGAAACATGGTGGTGATTGGATAAAACTTTATTCTTTACATTGTAATCTACATATGGATATGGTTATGTCTTGGAAATACTGCAATAAATATTTTTTCTATATAGGCGCGTATTACGATTGCCAAATGCCAAGTGTGGTTAGCTAGTGTTTTCAAAGTCCAAATGCCAACAATATTTCACAAAATTCAAGAAAAAATTGATACAAAATTTACTAATATGGTGAAACAACAACGTTTGTAGTTCGTCTTGCAACAAGGTGTATCAACTATTGAAAGTGTTGTCAATTTCGTGAGAAAGACAATGGATGGGAATTCTTGTATTTCAGATGAATGGAGAGTCAATGATCATAAAAACATTTCACTCCATAATGAAGCTTCCTCAAGTGAGCTTGTTGGACCTGAATTAATTCATTTATCTCTTCATGGATATGTTACTGGCCAAGAGGTGTTTCTATACTACAATCAATTAAACATAAGGCCTATACACCATATGAAAACAATGAATATCAATGAAAGGACAAAAACATAATTTATGCAGCGATAGCACGCCACAAAAGTGATGTACATGTATTTTTGCAGTGAGAGGTAACCTCCATGACAAGAAGATCAGTTAAGGAAATTGCAAGGTGAAGCTAAATTGTTTATTAGTGAGCCCTCAGTTTTCATATGTAGATCAGACAAGTGAAGAAAACTCGAAAATATCCCTCACTACGCAACCTCGCTATGCAAGTGTTGTAGTGCAGAAGTGCGTAACGCGTTGTAGTTGCACGCTACACAATTGTGACATAGACAACTAGTCAGCTCCAGATCAACATCCACATGCCATGCAATTGTACCAACTCACCCTCATTGACTATAGAAGCTTAAATCCATCGTAATGAAGATTTAGAATCTTAATTTCTGAGATAGTTTGAATGTAATAAATAAGTCAAAAAATATATATGTTTTCTTGGGAAATAGTTTTCAACTGTTTCTAGTTTGATTGTAACTAGATCCTATCTTTTAGAGGTGATTTATCTCATATCCCTAGATCAAAGGGAGAGCTATTTTGTATATATTTCATGATTCTCAATGAAGAAAGGGTTATCCTTGAAGGAGGAGGAAAGTCCATTGTACGATGTTATTTTTCTGAATATGTATATGAGTTAATGCAGAAGCTCAATGTTTTTTTTGAAGCAGAGATTCATGATAGTGATGTTCTAAGTGTGTTCCTTCCCGTGTTCAATTCTTATTTCCATTTTTTTGTTTAAATATTCCAATATTTCAATTGAGATATTTTCTTGGAATTCATCTTTTGTTTGATACTCCATTCATAGTGTGAGATACTTGTTATTTTGTTAAGATTTTATGTTCAGAATCCATCTTTAGTTTGGTTCTTTGTTCATGGAAACTTATTTTTTTCTGTGAATCCTCTAAAGTTACATTAAGAATTCATCCTAATCTAGATGCTCTTGGTGTAATGGGTTGTTAATATTGTCTTTTCATCTATCATCTCAATAATATTCTAATGGCTTAAAAACATCACTTACCTTGCATCACCATCCATTGGCAATATATACTTAAGCTCATATTTTTGACTCCATTGTCCAATAGTTTATTCCTCAAGCTTGTCCTACCAACCTTTTTAAATTCAAACCTATCTTGTCTGAATCTGACCTCTTTACATTTATTAATGAATTGTTTCATCTATTATCATTCATTAGACATCTGAGAGAGCCCTCTCTGGTTGAAGGGTCAGAGTCCAACCTAAAGTTGGTTTGAAGGTTTCCCATGTGGTTTTCCTCACAAGGCCTAGGGAAATTACAAGAGGATAACATTTTGGTGCCATTGTCAAGGAACGAAAGTGAAATTTTCCTTGGGAGAAATGACAAAGTTCATATTTGATTGTTGATGGTGGACAACAGTTAGACAAAAGGATGTTGTAAATCATCCAACTGGAGACTCCATTCTTAGTTGTATCTGAATGACAGAGTATCAATGATGACTCCACTGTCTAAAGGTTTTAAATCTTGAAGAAGATACTAGTGACTCCACTGGATTTGATGAAGAACTCAGATGGTACTACAATTGTTTCAAGGTATGCATGTTTGGAGTTTTCACAGATTTATGGTTTTCCAAATCCTTCACCCAAGGAGGGATATTGTTTAAGGAATGGTCCAAAATTTAATGGTGAGGATTTGAATTTGACTTTGAATCATATATCATTTTTTTGTGACTTTATCGAGCTTCTTAGAATCAGACATGAATATGTACTCCTTAGATTGTTTTATGATTTGTTCCAAGGAAAATGTAGAAGTTGGGATGAAGGTTTACGTGCTAAATCTATAGGATATTTTTCAGTTTTTTGGGTTATATTTTTTGAAACATGGATGGACAATACAAAATTTGAAGCACCCCCTGTATTTATTCAAGGTTTTAAAGAATGAAATGATATGTACATCGAGAATGAAGTGGAGGGAAAATTTTCTTTAGTTTTGTCTTATCTAAAGTCAAGCAAATGTATCTCTGAAGACAAAATCCACTTTTTAGAGGAGTTTGGTGAAAAAATTGAGAAAGATATTGAAGTTTTAGATGCTCAAATACAGTCCCACAATTTCCAAGATCAGAACCAATCTTGTGAAAAAATATTTCAGCCAAACAAAAAGGAGGTTGTGCTTCCCTTTGATGTCGATATTAATGAATTTTTTTTTTTTTTGGGGAATTGGTTAGACAATTCACAGTTGAAAGAATGTGTTGATATGGTGAGCACATATGAACATAGCAAGAAAAATAATTTAGTTATAAGATATATTGAGATTTAACAAATAAAACCTATATTCTATGATCCTCTAGTTGATTATATGGAAGGTTTTCCCAATTGGAAGGTTCAACCATGTTTCTATTGTGAAATCCATATCTACTATCAGTTGCCATTTCTATTACATTTTCTTCTTTTGATTTTGATCGAGAATGGTCAAGGAGTCAAATTATTAAATTGGTTACCTGATTGGATACACTTGATTTTTCATGTAACTTGATTCGATAGTTGTCTTCAGTATATTAGAGTAGTATTGTGTGAAAATAATATCATTGGAATGAGTATGTTTCAACAGATTTTAATTTTGTTTTTTAGCAGTGAGTTTTCAATACAGTTTTTAGTTTGCAGTGTGTTTAGTTGAAGATTGAAACATGTTGCAAGTTGCAAAGTATATTTCTTGGGAACAACCCAATGGATAGGCATTGGATCTTAGGTTCTTTGCTTCCTCACAGGGAGGACTAATTTACCCATAATTTGTAAACTCGCCACTTCTTGTTGAAAATAATTTATTTTTAATTATTTTCTTATTTGTTGGCTTACTTATCTACACTGAGATTTCTACCTTTCTCTTAGGCTGACCCAGGTTCATATCTACTATGGTTTCCAACAAATCCCTTTAAAACTATCAACCCTTTTGGTAAACTAGAAGACAAAACATTGCACAGAATGCACTGCGCAGTCTCACCCGAGATAGTTCTATGGGTGACTACAACACTCAAGTGATTACATTCTGGGAGTGAATGGTTTGGGCTACTTGATCTTTCTGTTGTTGCTAGGCCATGATCCTTAACTTCTCCAACATAATTTTTACCTCCTATACTTTCTCAAAAATTGAACTCAATGCTTCTCTGCATTCTCCCACACCTCTGATAGTCTATCCTCGAATGTTGTCACTACTAACACCACATCATCTGTCGTTAGTGATGTATAAGAAGGTGGTTTGCAGGCCTTTGCCTTCTTTCTAGAGCCACTAGTTTTCTCCACTGTCCTCTTTCCTTGGGCCTCAGATGGCTCAGATGTTGTTGGAATATGAGCATCTTTGTTTCTTTCTTGCCCCATTTCTTCTTCTACATGAATCTTATGTGTCGCTATCCCTACTTCTTCAGTGGGAACTTCTTTCGTCGTGTTTGTTGGTGCTTACTCCATGCATGGTGGATCCTGCATGGAACCACCTTGTGGTCTTGTTTGCATCCTTGTTTTTTTCTTGGGTGTGTTTCTTCCCCCCACTTGGCCTTGCGTGTCCTTCCTCTTCTTGTTCACCCCATTTTTACTTATTTGTTGTGCGGGGACTATTCTACCCAACGTCTAAGTTTTTGTTTTTGATATTGATTTTGGGATCATAGGCACTTTCCATTCCTCAAGCCACTCCTTGACCTCCATCTATATGTCCTGCGTCATCACACAGTAACTCAATTGTAGACACTCCTTGGATGTGTCCCTCTTTTCCTACAACCATAGCCTATAGTGTGTTTCCCTGATGTTGGAAAATTTTCCAAACTCTTGGACAAACTTTGGTGAAATTCACCATGTATTCACTATCAGTTATTGTATTTGTGTTAGGTAATGCACAAACATATCTTTGTTTTCCTTCTTCCTCCTTGATTATGCGCTGCTTCTTAGTGAAATGTAGTGTGTTGTGCCACACTGTCAAATTATCTCACAGTATTTTCTATAGGCGGGATCCTTCCATCCTATGAGAGAAATGAGGATGAGTAACCACAAGTAGTGGAACTCATATCTCGAGTCCTGCGTATCCTTACAATCCTCCAAAAATTAATTTAATAAGTATGGTGCCCATCTTGTGCATTATCTTGCATCCTAAGAGTCTGGCTATGAATCTTGTCACAGGATCGTTGATGTCACTGATCCCTATTCCTCTGTTGTCTCTCTTTGTGCCATACTTGGCCTTGATTTTGTCAGAGATGTCCTTAGCCTTCATTTTTTCCTCCAAGTACTATTCTAGCTTCTCCCCATATGTGGGTATCTTGGTAATTGCTTCGATCATATCGAAATTGATAGGCACAGACATATCCATCCACTGAATCCCTCCATGTACTCATGTTAGGAGCTTCTTTACATAGTTGTTGATATGTTTATCTCACCCAAAATGCAGTATATCAAGCAAGTTCATTATCCATGTCTTATAGAGCCCGAGGATCCACTCCACAGGCTCCAACAATGGCACGCCTGATGGAATCTCTCCCTAACTCTCCATGTAGTTCTATTGCAAAAAGTCCAGAAACTTAATGATGTCTGCCATGTCATGATTATAATACTTCATCGTATTTACCTATCTGACCATCTCATCATCTATTTTCACCCCTTCTGGAATTTTAGGCATGATGAGTGTGACTTCTGCTTATGGTCATGATACTACTTGCGCACTACTCGGAATGTGAGTTTTCTTCGTTCACTGTGGGGATGAGACCCCCACCTATGGTACACCCTCATGTGTTGTTCCTTGCTCTTTGTTTGGTTCTCGGACCTGTGGCACTGAACCCGTGGGTTGTTCTTCTTGTTGTGGCTCTTTCCCTCTCGACGTGTTAGATTATATCCTTTATTTGTTGTCCTCCAATTTCCCAACCTCCTGCTCTGGGTTATGTTTCTCCTCCACCCGCATGGTGTTTGGTTTGTATTCAAGTGTGTGGATTTCATCCACATCCACTATGGATGGCACTTCTTCTATGCCCACTTGCGTAGCTCAAGCACTGGTTCTCATGTTTCTACCAGTCGTGCTCGACCCTCAAACTCTTGGTGGCTACATGATGATGAAATCCGAACTGTAGACTTCTAAATCTCCACTTTGTTAAGAACCAAATATCAATATAGCATAGAAAAACCTCAAAGAAAGTACTCAATGCCTTGAAAAAGAGATGATTTCATATAATAAGCCTCTTCGAGGCGGCAACCTCCTTTTACCCCACTTAAATGTT
>CBVK0101774058.1:0-15415 GCA_900067695.1 Picea abies | reverse complement strand
GTCACGGAATCGATGATGCTACATATCAATGCCACGAAGTTTGGAAACTTTGTCGAAGGTCTACTCTCCCTCAATGCACTCTTAGAAGCCTCCTTCTCCTGAGCATCCATCAATGTCGTCTCGTATCAAATCGTTCTCCTGACAAAACTGGAAGGGGATAACTCCCTCTTCTCATATGAAGGTTCACTCCCCACATTGGAAGTCTGTGAACTTAATCCATCCTTAGGTTGCTCACCCTTTGAAGCCTCTTGCTCCTCATCCTTTGTCACTGACATTGATCCATGATCCAAGATCCCCTTGGATCCTCTTACAATATGACCCTACAACCTATATAACCTTCCCTCTTTGACACTAATGTTTATTGTGGTGTTAGGGTTAGCTCCCTCTAAACATATGAGTACTTTCCCTCTCTAAAAAGTAACGACAAAACCCGAGTCCTCCAAAATTGAAACTAAGAGAAATTTATTCTTTAGTTTTTGTACATAAAGCACATCACAGGCCTCTAAAAAACCTATCAAATCAAGTTAGAACATGATAGTTCCCTTCCCCTTCATTGCATACTTAGCATCATCACCAAGCTCCACATGGGTCCTTGAGTCCTCTGTCAGACTGCTAGATAGCTCCCATGCTTTTAGCTCTAGTTGATTTTATTAAAATAAAATCCAGGGCTCCCATTCTGGGATAATGGTCTACCTAAGGAATAATACAATGAAACAAATAGATTAACCTATCATACCTCAAGATCAGTCTTTCAATCTTGTAGACTATTATCTCCCTTGTTGCCCCTTTTCTCCTTTCCTCAAACCCTTCCCTACACACTTGGATGAAATTCCTTCTCCACACAATTTATGAGATCTCCTATCTCACCCTGTGTGTATTTTATGTCCATTGAGAAACAACCAACACTTAAAACCGAGCACCTTTGTTGCTTATGTATGACCATGTACCTGCAACCACACAAGTTGTATGCACATGTTCCTTCTGCAGCCTACGTATGTACATGTCTTTGGCTACTGAAACATGCATATGTACGTTCCTGTCACTCTTGCAACCTAAGTATGTACATGAATTTTCTTTCTGTAACCCATGTATGTATGCGCCTTGGGGTACTGAAACCTGTGTACAACTCTGGAACTTTGCTCCAATAAACTAGACCTTCTTGTTGTTTCTTTGCTACCCAGATATGTCTTTGTTCCAGATTTGTCTATTGCTTCCTCCTTCTCATTTGGGTTGATTATATATCTAGGTGAAATTCATTCTTCACCCCGTGCTAAGATCTCTATGAGAAAAAGTCCTTCTTTGATTTATCTATGAGTCACTGACTCCAATAGATCTATCATCCTCTAATATTTGGATGAAATTCCTTCTTCTCCCATCTAAGATCCCCTTAATTCATTGTCCTTCGTGGATCAAGCACTTGAGAAAAAATCCTTCTTTTCTCCCAGGTGGATGACTAAAGAATATGAGAAAAATTCCTTCTTTGCTCATATGTTCTCACTTGTGGCTAAGATCTCTAGATGTAAGTCCTTCTCCACCTATTCAAGATCTCCTTTTTTATTTCCCTCCCTCTTGCTATTGCTCAACAAGCCACCCAATAGACTTTTCCTACTTCCTGGACTCTGTTACCTATTGCTCGGACCTACTGATCTACCCTCGTTGTTGAAACTTCCCCTGTAGTGACATGTATGGACTTGTATGTGATTTCCACCACTAGATCTTGTGTATGTATGCGATTGTGATCACTGACACCCGAATATGTATGTGACTATGACCAATGTGACCCGCGTATACACAACTGTGATTAAAGCCTCCCACATATTACATGATTGTTCTTTCTGTGACCCACATACATGTTTGTACACCTACAAAAAACATTTTTTACCTCTGTACAATTGTTTCCCAAAAATTCATCCTTCGATTTTTGCCTACTGGTTATTGATCTGCTATGGATCTGATATATGGCTTGTCCTCAAAGCACCCTCTCTGATACCATGTTGAATTTCTTTCAACCCTAGGTATGCTCTGATACCATATTGAAATTTCTCCTACCTAGGACCCGACAATTAATTCTAAATAAATCACTTATTGAATTAAAGCACATCTGAGTAATCAACTAAACATGCAATAGAAGCATAAACAAGGAAACTAAATCAAGCACACATAAACACCAATATTTTTGGGTAGATACCCCTGGAAAAACCCCAGAGGGAAAACCGTTGTTGAGAATGATTTTATTATGCTAAAATTAGGGCTCTCGTAATAGGGATAATGGCATATTGAGCGAAGTACAACTACAGAAAAACCTGGCAAATCCTGACCTGTTGTATGAACTGGAAATGCACGCTTTTCGAGATGTATGTGATTGTCCCTACTCTGCACCTGCATACACACGACTCTCTCCACAAGCACCTTTGTACATGTATGAAAAACCTATATGGAAATATTTGTTTGATGCAACCCTTCCCTATGGGTTCTCCCAATTGAAACCCACTTGCGACAACCTTTGTTCTATCTTCTCCTTAATATGATCTCTAGATGGAAGTCCTTTTCCACCTATCCAAGATCTTGAATCACGGTCCTTCGTGATCCAATCCTCTTTGTGTCGACTCTCTCAACAAAAGTATCAAGTACTTCACCCTAGCCTTTCTTTTATAATCATGAGTTATATCTAGAAAGTGAGTGCATGTTGAGATTACTTCTCACTTCGCTTGAGATTTAGAAACATGCTATTAACTTTTATCACTTTCCTTAAAATAAATCAAATAACTAATTACATAATTAATTAATAAAATCAATTTACTTTAATAATTCCTTTAATTAAAGTAAATTCAAGAGTAGAAGGCTTTGGACAATTTCCACACATCTAGACACATAGACCTATGCGGAAATACTTGTCTGATGCTACCACTAGCATCAATACTTTATACTTAAAGTTTACAAATAATAATGAGTCAATCAATACTTACAACAATAATATAACAATATCATTGTAATGTCCCAAGACCTAGGGGTTTAACACCTCCACTGGTGGTAGAAGTGGATACCTAACCTCAATCTGCACCAACACAAATTGTAGAAAATGGATTAAGCTGCTAATTTATGAAGGGTGTAATAGATAGCTACAAAATCGGTTTGAGGCAAAATTATAAGCCTTTGGAAATATCTTTTAGAGTAAAGCATAGTCAAATATGTAGTTTGTAAGAAGGTGTTTCTAATGTTTTAGAAAATTCAGTAGAATAAAGCCTCTTGGCTTGATTTTGAAAAAACATTGTCAATGAGGATGACCTCCAAGATGAATTGAACTTGGAAAGAAAACACATAGGATAAATATATGATTATATAAGGTGAAAAAAAGGGTATTAAACAACCATAGAGACTACTCTAGTGTGTGCATTAAAGTGTTGATGCACACTGCTTGATGGGAAAAAAACTAGAGCCAAGTATAGAGCATAATACTCTGAAATGTTTATTTGAATGTTAGAAATGAGGAATGGATACAGTTACCTTGTAGATTGGCTTGGAGATAAAAAACATAAAAGGAAAAGTAAACAAGATTGTTGATGCCTTCAACAAAAGAATGAATGCAAAACATGTGATTCAATCAACATATGAAAATAATTTATTGAGAAGAGTGGTTGAAGCTCTTGGATAAACAAACACTACCTCTAAGTGATGAGAGATTTAAATAATAAATTACAATAGATGTATGAGGGATTCCATATAGTAAATGGATGGAATTCTGAGTTGAGGGAGGAATCCCATCTCAAATGAGATGCATAATGTGTCATTCAAGCTACAAAAAAAAAATAACAACAATGATAAGATAATACTTCTTCCATGGCATGAAAGAAGGATATTATTGAATACATACTCAGGTGTAGGTAATGTCAACAAGTCATAGTAGAACACAAACATGTAGGTGGTTTTGTACAACCTTTGCCATCTTGGATGAAAGTGGAAAATTATGACCATGGAGTTTGTTATAGGATTTCGAAGGACAACGAAACAACATGAATCCATCATGGTGGTGATGGATAAACCATCCAAGTGGAAAGAGTGTTGTAAAATATAGAGTTGAAAATAATAATGGGCACCATGCTTCCATATGAATGAATCCATTTGAATCTCGACATAACATAAACTACGGAAATATAAGGGTCTAGAAAATATAATAGACAAATGAAGTTTGGATTGGGATTACTCAAGGAAATGAAAGAACAAGTTGTTATAACAAAATATATTTTGAAGACATCCCAATACAATAGAAAAAACTATACATTCTAGAATAACAAGTGCAATACTAGCTATTGGGAATAGATGGTGAGGTGCCTCTGACAGTAAGAGGGTTTTCTTACCCTAATTTTTAATTTTCTTTTAGAAAGTTGTATGTGATATAAAGTAGCAAGTATACATGCATGTATAAGTATTGAATTGCTACTTAGGTGATGGATATATCACTAATGATTTTGTGTGACTAATAGTTTGTTCATAAATTGAATCAACAGTGAACTCAAGGAAGATCCTAACCATGCATTGAAATTGGAAGGGAGATTTCTTTACCCTATCTTTTGTAATGCTTCACAAATGTTATTTATATGTCTCTAGTTGATAAATTTGTCCATATGTGAATAAATACAACATAGGAAAATTAATATATGCAAGAGATAACATCTTCTAGAGTGTAGAAGCATAAGTGTACATACATTGTAGAATGAATATATATGACAACACATGAACATTTATATGTTTGTAGTCATAGATTGACTAAATGTGTTATGGCGTTGGTTGTGTAAACAATTGCAATTGAGGACAAGGAAACACTTGTCAAATGGTTTGGTGGAGGGATGTTGTGTACTCTCAAGAGAGATCATCAAAACATGTTACATTAGGTGGGATGCCAATTCTCGCAAGGATGTGTTATCATCCCCAAATTTGTAGAAAACTATGACAATTTTATATATGTCATGAATGGAATTGAGGTAAGAAAAATCCTTTTAACTATGTTTGATATCTTAAATAATTTATTAGTGACATATTCATGAATGTTATTTCTACCCAAATGGGTATGGTAAAAGTGATTACCTTGCACATATGTGATTGTTGGAATCCTTGGAGAAAACCCTATGAAATTTTATGCAAATAAAATGTTTTGTCATAGAGGTTGTGAGACATAACCAAGGAAGGTTATATATATACCCAAAATATGAAAATGATACCATATGAGAACCTTGTGTGAGACCATGTCATTGATGGACTTGTGAAAGTTAAATGTTGTCGCATAACTATCAATTGGTCTCCCAAGTTGTATCAATGCTTTGGATTTCAACCTTCTTGTCTCCAAGTGGATGAGGAGGAAGGCTTCTAAACGATTTTGTTGACAAGAGGAAAAATTCCTTTCTGCAATATGGGATAGCTACCTAATCACAAACCCCAATTAGGATTATTCTCATTTGGGATGGTAGCTTACAACTTATATGTGGGCTCGATTTACCATTAAATATAGTTACTCCTGATAGGAGACTTAATCAATTAAGATTTGTAATGTATGTGTTTTAATTTAAATTTGTAGAAATAAAAACTAATTAATCTATCTATCCTATCTCAGTTGAGAGAAATACTTAAATTTAAATATTCAAATCTAAATGATTAATTTCTAAGAACATAAAAAGTTCATTATTCTTAGAAATTATTAAGCACAGATAACTGATATGACTTAAATAATATCACAACAATTATATCCACATCGAATTGTAATCAAAGAAAACATTATATTTCTTAACTCAGAGAAATTAAAAACAGTTTCATAAATCAAATTTAGAATATCATAAAACCATCATAGTGTATTGAAAGAATATTCCATTCATCATAACAAGGATATCTTTTCTTTTGAATACTAGTTAAACTTTAACATGAATATCAGATATATGAGACAAAATGATGACTAATAAGCTATTTAGAAAAAAATCATAAAGCTTATTTAACTGTAAATTCGAATACATCAATTGTTAGCAATATAAAATATAATCTTGATAACAACAATGCATCCTCATATATGATATTTATTCAATTGAAAAATAAATATAATTATGGAAAAAGTTCACATAATACCTGAATAGAGGAAAATGCAAGATTTAACAAAAGTGCAATCATATAATCATCACCTTACTCCAATAGAAATTTTCCAAAATATTGGGTCTTCAAATTTAAATTCAAATTGATAAAATTAAAAAGTTTGAGTCTCAAGTTTCCAACCCTTAACTCCTCATATCAAATTACATTAAATAATGTTCATATACTAAAATTAAGGGTAGTTTCCTCTTTTCTTTCAACCGTTTCTCCTAGGTGGCAACTTAGTTCAACAATTTATATTTCAAGAAGAAATAGCTCCTTCGTTGGTTGTAGACTCTTTATTGATTTTACTCTCCATAGAGTAAAATTTTATAGCATTGGTGAAATTAGAGGTGGATGAGGAATATACTCATTTAACTTGCATTGGTAAAGTTTCTTGGAAATCTCTTTATGCTCTGTCTTGAACTTCGAGAGAAAAGAGTCAATGGATCTTGAGCACTCTGTCGGTTTGGAGATGAACTCTTTGACTACTTCCACATTCCAGAATTTGAGTTGCATGATACCATTTGCACATGAATTCTTTTGTTGGTTGACATCTATAAGAAAATTTGACAATGGCACTGCTTGACCAAGAAATTGAACATGAGGCATGTCATGGTCTTTAATAACATTGAAACTTGAATCCCAAAGATTTGAATAATTCTTACTAGTTTCTTTAATCAAGTCCAGTGAGAAATCACAATTGGTGTACCAAGCATCTAGTGAAGCTTGCATTTGGATTTTCTCTTCATCGGTCGTTTTGGAAAAATATTTAGGCATACTGTCATCCTTTTATTCCCATGTTTTTACTTTTTCAAAAGAATTCTGAGAAACTTTATGCTTTTGCACATTAGATTTTTTAGTAAACTTCAACAACTAGTCATGGTGTAGCTTGATTTCATTTAGTTTAACATAAAATAATTCTTCAGGGCTAGCTAGTTTGTCACTTTTACCAATGGATTATGTCTTGATAATATCTGTGTTCTCTTGATTTACCTTTAATTCATTGATTTGAGCCACCAGAGCATTGATTTTCTCTTCATGCTTCTTAGACATTCCTTTCTTTTCCTCTTGAAGAATAGATAATTGTTTAACATGTTTTTTTCTGATAACGTTTGCCTCAATTCTAAGATTATCAATTGTATCAACATATACTTTTTTTTCTTCCATTAACTGATAAACCTGGGACCGATGTTCTTTGACCAAGATAGATTCTTGAGAATTTAATTGCTCCTGCAACTCTGCCACTTGCTTCTTTTCATTTCTCAATTGAGAAGTGAGTTTTCTAATAGACCATTTGTTTGCATTAGAAAATCCCCCTAAATCATCAACAACCTCTTTTGCAAATTCTTCCTCATTCAAGTGTGTTGCATTCCATATCTAAACTAATTCTTGTGAGGCTTCGTCAACCTGCCTTGTTTTTCTCTTCTTGTTTTTTTTTCTTACAATGGTATTTATTGTATCATTGAAACTATAAGTGTTTAAAGGGAAAAAACCATTTCTTGAATTGGTTAAAAATTGTCTAAATCAAGGGTTGTGGGCATTAACCTTCCAGGGATAGAGGTAATTGGAGTAGTATCAATAGCAGTGATAGTTGAAATGACTATTGAAAATGTATGTTTAGTACCTTGGGTAGTATTGTCTCCTTTACTTCCCTCAATAGAATTTTCAAGAGTTTGTGATGCTACATTTTCCTGAATGTTTTCCTGTGTATCTCCACTACTTTTATCCTGATCATCTTTCCTTGATTCGTATTTTCTTTTTGTGTGTTTATCAATTTGCATATCACTAGATGAATTACTTTGGCTCTATTTTGACTCTAACTCTAATTGTACATCATCTTCTGGATCAACACTTCCTTGTATATTACCTTCTTTTTCATTCTTTTCTTTAAGAAAAACTTTCTTTCTGTTAAGCTGTCAATTTAAGAATTCTTGCATGTTGGGACTATTCTTCAAATCCTGAATTCTTTGGGCTACCTCTTGATAATATTGAGCTCTTTGGAAAGTAATTTCAAATGGATCATCTTCATGATTATAGGCTTTAACATTGTTTACCTTGCTACAATGTTTTTTGACAAGACCTATTGCGTCATGTCTTTTAAAATTTCCATGGGCTAACCAAATTCCCTCAAGTTGTTCTACTTCTTTCAAGGCATGTTTGGAATTTAATTAAGAATAAATTCCCAATCGAATAGGAAAGGATGGCCATTTTTTTTTTCTAACTTCTTGATAAGGAAAGAACAATAACAACAACAACTCTGATATGCTATCTCTCTAAGCACCAACCTATCCAAAACATATCTTGGAAAAATGTGGGGTGCTCCACATCCATAAATTCTAATGTAAGAGAATTCTTCACCTATGAACCAATCTCTTATTTCTTTGATGGTGTTCATGGCTTCCTGATTAAACCTAGGAGTTGGTTTATTTTTTAAATCCATATGCAAAGGAATCATATAATGATTACAAATTTCATAAAAATAGTGTTTGCAGTTTACAACCCATAACTTAGAATAATGAATATAATGGATTAGTTCTTGAGAAAGAGACTAGTTCCAAGACAATAGAGGAAAAGGGGTTACTGCACAGACTGCATCTATCAGGTAACCATACATAAAAAAAAACCTAGGAAATATCCCAATGGTGCTTCTTGTGACTTTTTCACTTCTTGTTGGATACTAGCAGAAAGAATATGGGCCCAATTGAATATTTTACCCTTTAAAATATGTTGAATAAGGGGAACCCATCCTAGTTTAAATTTCAGAGAATCGTTTTCACCATATAATCGACAATGCATAATGGTGACTAACATAGGAGGTTTTTTCAATCATTGAATGAGATATATTGTATCTAAAATGATCTTGAAGGCATAAGAATCAAGCCACCAATCCGTAATTAAATCACCCATATGAATATCTCTCTTTTTCACTTCTTCTTCTATAAAACCCTGAATAAAATTTTCATATAGATTGACTTTAGTTGGATCTAACTTGTACACATTGAAAATATCCTTAGTCCTAAATGACCCAATGACTACACGAGAAAATTGACAATTGTACAAGTAGAAATATTAGTATGGGAAATAATCCATTGTACCATGTCATAATAGGGTAAGATAGTTGGTATGGATGTTATTATATGCAGACCAGAATGTTTAAGATCTTCAATATCATTAACATTGGACTCATACTTATCCGTGAAATCTCCGTCTTTAATCAATTTGTATATTTCACTCCATTCCATGTAGTTCTTGACTATGATTTTGTAAGAGGTGTTTGAATAGAAAACTGAATTGGGATTCCTTTCTATTTATTCCTCCTCATATTTTTGTTTCTTTGCTTTCCCCTTCCTAGTCATCCTTTTGTAGAGAGTCCTACATTTCGAAAGAAAAATAGAGTAAGAATTTGATATATAAAAACTTAATTCAAACCTAAACGATGACCTGAAAGATAAAAATAACCAGAACATATTTCTGAAGAAAATTGTACTTTTACTCATGGAATTCATGCAATTTGCTTACAACAAGCTCAGAGTAATGCGCGAAATAAGAAAGCAAAGATGAAATATATAACATGTGTATACCAAACATCATTTTTTGGGTTTAATTCATATCACATCATATGATAAATTGACTTTAATGTGCATTAACTAGTGATCAACATAACCATTAATGGAAGCAAAGACAGTTTAGAATTTGAAATAGAATGAGAACGTTCGTGAACTTAGAAAGGCATCACCAAATGTCTCTTTGCAACCAAATTTCTAATCACAGTGATAAGGCCTATGCAAATGTGCTTATATTAAGTAATTAAGTTATTTGACATAACCTCATGATTAACTCCACCATTGGAACCTTGGACCACCGAGATGTCATTTGAATCCACAATGAAACATATGAAAACCTGGTCCGATCAATGTGTAATCGACCCACGATCCAATGGATCACCGAGAGATTGGGAGACTTATTGTTATCCATTTAGAAATAAACAAGAAACCCGACCTAACCATCGGATCACCAGTCCCCCGAGACACTGGGTAATTATTTAACGAATAACTTTAAAAACTAGAGGTTTATTAATAGTTCATTTTTTTATCTAAAGAAGTTAATTAAAATATCTAAGTTGAATCAAAATTTAATCAAAGAGTTTGAAAGGCACCAAAAGTAATAAATAAAATAAATCAAACCATAAAATTCAAAAAAAAATGTTTGTAAGGGACCCATTATCTTTATTAAAAAATATTCAATAATGGGGGGTGTTGTATCAGCCACAATAGGTTGATTGAATGTTGGTGAGGTGTTTGGAATATGTGCATAACATTGACCAAGTCCCACAACTTGTCATTGGATTACATGTTATGGTAATATGGTATTCTTGAGTTAATGCAATTGTGCATTGAATGGGTTTTGTGATTGGAACACTCCATTTTGTTGATAGGATAAAAAGAAAAATAAGGTAAATGACAAAATTTTAATATGTGAATCCCTATGAGTGAACGATTGTGTTTATATTGTAGATATGTTGAATGTATGTCATTGTAGATAAAAATACTAATAATTGAAATTATTTATTATACTTTTGTGGTCATTTTATATGTTATTGTGATCAATGTGGCTATGAATGAAATTATATGCATGAAGATTCACATTTCACTTAGTTAAATAATGGCCTCTTAATAAGGTATAATTGTTTTGAATATAGAAATCCAGAGAGACATGATTGACTTGTCTAGTGGGGATAGTTGATGGTTGCTGCAATCTTGGAAGCACAAGGAGGTAATTATTGTGCTAGCAATGGAACCCTATGTTATGCCTTGATAACCTTGAGCTAATGATTTATGTGTTCATCAGTGGGATACCCTACTTTGAAGGCCTTTGCACTCTTCTCACTTGCAATGTTGCACTTGATGGGATGGATTTCCTGAGGGAATGAGTTGTAGAGAAGTGAATTATTCAAGTTTGTGTTGTGATTGACTATAAGGAAGAGTTGTATCATTGATATCCATGAAATGTGCTAGCTCAAATCATGCAACATTGTGTTTTTGGTATGTCAAGGAAATCAAATATGTGGAAACTCACCCATGGAAACCATGTGAAGAGAAAATATATTCATGTAGTTAAGTATTGGGTTGATATTACATATTTCATCTTGTATAAGGATTATATGTTCTTCAATTATGATTTGGAAATTCATGTTGATGAAATAAAGATGCATATAAATGGCTATAATAAGCATGTTTTTCTTTCATGATTGACGTGGGTATACGATTAAATGATAAGGCCTTGGAACATATTGATTCACTTGAGAAAAATTGCAATTCGTTGTTGTTTGAGAAATCCAATGAATGCAAGTTAGGAATGGATGTTATACCACTACATTTACAATAAAATAAGGATGAAAGGAGATGGTCTCATTGTTGGAAAGAAAAGTTCACTGAGGTTCATGTTATTCCAAATCTCCAAGGGAATGTTATATCTAGGTTTTAAACCCTATAATATATTAAATAAAGTCATATATGTGTTGTAATGAAGTGATTGATTGACATGTGTCAATTCTAGTGGGTTGAATGAGTAGTAATGACCTTGTGATGTAAATATGTAAAATCACCATATTAACATTCCTAGTATAGAGCCCAAGGAAAAAGCCCAACTAGTGAATAGTCATAATTCCATGTCTTGGGTTTGTTGCAATGCATGTGTTATCCTCTAAAGGTACCATTATGTGAATATGTTGTTATGTTAAAAACAAAAAGGAACATAAATTTTAATAAAAAAACACCAAAAATATTGCTAGGGAGCAACAAGGGAGCTATGATCCCAAAGAGGGGAAGATAGGCAAGGTCCAAGGGAACAAAATATTAAACTAGTGCTTCAATGTGTCTCATCCCAAGTTGATTACCTTTTCCCGTCATTGTTCTTGGAGCTTTTCCCATCCTTTGTCTTAAGTCGTCCCAAGCCAAATGTTTGATATCATTTTGGTTGGCATGTAGTCTCATGCATAGAGAAAGTATATGATCCATGAATTTGGTTATTCGTGTCTATTATTTCCATAATTATTATTCCATTCCATTTGATAATATTTTTTCTCTTTGAATATGGTGCTTCCCTTATAGTTCCATTTCCGCCATTCATGAATGCTACACAAGAATCCAATGAGCATGAGGCTAGTGAGAGGTTTTGGTTAGCCGAGGGGAATTATTATTGATAAGAGAGGAAATGGGTTTATTCTAGACAAAATAACCGTGGTTGCAATTTCCATAATGGATAGAGAATCCTACAAACCTGTGTAACAATGTGATTATCCCAAGAATTAATCACAATTGAGCACATGGTCTACCACTCTAGGTTTTTATAGGATAATCAATGGATTAGATTCTTCCTACCTAGAATACAATGTGATTACCCCAAGAATTAATCACAATTGAGCAAATGTTATACCACTCTAGGTTTCTATAGGATAATCAATGGATTGGATTCTTCCTACCTATAATGGGACACTAGAGGGACAAATTTACTAAGGAATTGTTCAACAAAGAAGAGAAAGTTCAAACCTTGTGTTGTGCTTTGTTGAGAGGAAGAATATAGGACTAATTGATGGATGGCTAAGATACCGAAAGGAATTTTCTTGAGAGAAATGGTGGTAAGTGTTAACTCTATGTGTATTGTTGAGAATTGTGGGTTGGGTTGACTAAGACTAGAGCCCCATAAATATTTATTCTCCCTATTGGTATCATAAACCAACTTGGGGTGGAAGCTATAACAACTGCTACAATGGGTCAATGAATCACTCCTCAAAGGCTAGCTTGGTGGACAAATTCACGAGTAAATATAAGTATTTGTTTTTATTCCTATGTAAAATTTCTCTTAATGCATTTGTGATATTTAATTCCACAAACTCAATTGTCACATGTGAACCCTTTTGATGGAGTGGTTATATGTGAGCTATGTTCACTATGGGGTTATTTTAGTTATTTATCTCCTTCATTTAAATCCCTTGGTGTAAAATATGTATAAGAAAATGGATGGAATGGTTAGTGGGATGAAAGTCCTTGCTAATTATGCATGTGGATGATGCCTTGTTAGACATTTTTTAGTATTTTTTTTATGTTTGTTCCAATTTTTCCTATAAATTATTAATAGATGTGGGCCACTATATGATGCAGTGTTTTACATCAGCATTCCTACAAATTTAATTGAATTTCCCTTATGATTTATGCTATGCATTGTTATTATGCATGTTTTTATTGCATGTGAAATATGTTGTGTTGTAATAGATACCAAATTCAGTCATAACAATGAAATCCCATTCAATGGTAGAAGAAGGAATATCCATTTGGAGTGCCCTAGTTACCAAGGGTGGCCTCCAAGCTAGGGCCAATTTTTCATTGAGCGCCATTTGTTCAGTCTACTAGAAATAGTTATTTTTGCACTCATGTCCCAATTTTTGCAATTCTCTTCAAGATTCCTCGAAACAATTTTTGGATTTTGTGTTGATATATGCTAGGTCCACATTATCCAAATTATGGCTCAATTTGAGTTAATATCTAATTTTATGAAGCTACCCTGTAAAATATAAATTTTGACTTTATCTTAAATTTTGAGTTGGATAAAACTATGGACATAACTTTTGTTAAAGAATTCAAATGTCGAAAATCACCTAAAATTTCAAGTAAATCAAAACTTATATTCATAGGTTTTAACAAAATAAATCTTTCATTGGATTTTTTTGGGTGTTGTAGTCTACCATAATTTCCTCTCTCTTCTCTTCTTTTCTCTCTCTCATTTTCTGATATCTCTTCTTTTGTTTTACTTTATTTTATTTTCATGTAGGGCCCACCTTATTGGAAATTTTGGAGAACTTGGTAAATAGTTAAGGGTGTTTCAAAATCTTCAAATTCCAAACTCAAATGATACTTATAATTTCTTTGGAAATGAGTTTGAAGGAGCGAGGTTGTTCATAGGAGGAATGAGATTAGAAGACCCCATGAACTTTCTAATCTTTGAAGTCCATATTGATACCTGGAAATTTTCCAAACTTATTTAAAGGAGTGATGGTGTTTGGAGGAGGAATAAGTTTAAAATACCCTCAAATCCTCCAAACTCTACTCTTACTTGAAAAAAGTTGAAAATAGAGTTTGTAGCAGTGTGGGTCTGGACAAGGAATGAGAGTAAGTGACTCTCCAAACTCTTTAAACTCCACTCATACTTAGAATTTTTTTCTAAACAAAGTTTGGAGCACTTTGGGTTAAGAGAAGGAATGCCTTTAAGAGAACCTCCAAACACTCTAAAATTACTCATACTTAAAAAAAAAAAAATCAAGTTGAAAGGAGATAATGTTCGAATGAGGAATAAAAGCTTGAAGACCTCCAATTTCTGAATGAGGTCCCATCACCATTATGATTCTCATAGTGTTTTTAAAAAAAACACTCTAAGGAGGCATTTTTAGAAGAAGGAATAACAAATTAGATACCTATAAACTTTGCAAGCTCCAATTCCCCCCCACGAGTTTAATACTCAAAAAACTCAGAAAATTCCCAACTTCCCATACTAAAAAAAATTCCTAACTTTTCTAGGGTAACAAAAGTAACTTTTCCAAATTAAATGTTGGAAGCATTTTGAAACTCTACAAGTTTTCACAGTATGGGGTTTTGATGTGTGGACCTATGGAAACATCTGCAGGGATTCTCACTGAGATCTCGCCTCCATCAACTACAACCTTCCCTCTAAATTTTCTCCATGACCTTTTGTACCAAAACTAAAACTTTACATATTTTTATGAATTTCTTGCTTATAAGACCTTAACATTAACTTTGGGATCTAATACCAGTTTGTGGCATATTGGTACACCACCATACCATTTATATGACATAATCAAAACTATGATACCAAGCATACTTAGCCACCTTCCATGCTCAAATCCATAAAAGTTTCTTTCTAACATACGAAAATATACATGAAGCTTCAAACAACTCCCAAAAAAAAATTCATGCAAGTTATATGTGGGATTTCACCATATGCACTATAAATTTGATTCATATATATTCATTTAATGCACCCATGCATTTTTCCCATTTTCACAAAACATACATAACAACATGCGATTGTTGTTGGATTACTGACAGGGGGGCTGAATCAGTAATAACGTAATAATAATCTCTTTTTTTCAAATGTTATATCAATGTAGAATTATTATCCAATAAAGAACAGTAATAAATAAACAATCACACACATACATAGTACACCAGTGTTTTACGTGAAAACCCAAATCGAGAGAAAACCACAGAATGTTTTTTCTTATATGTCTTGA
>CBVK0101774055.1:0-16382 GCA_900067695.1 Picea abies | reverse complement strand
TCCAACATACCTTTACAAACTTTCCAGGATATTTAGATCTACCCTTAGACTTAGATATCCCACTATAAGACTTATATCTATTTCTTTTATGGGAGTTTCCTCTTGCAAATAATGCATATGTGCTCTATCCTTCCATGTTATTCCATCCCATATCCTCTGACAATAAGGATGAGACCACTTAATCAAACTTCAAGGTAGTTGTATTACAACCTATGGTCAAAACCAGACTATCCCATGAGTTTGGTAAAGAGCACAATAAATCGATACAATTATCTTCATCTAAAATTTTAATCTCAACGGATACTAACTGACTTACCATGGTATTGAATGTGCTCAAATGATCTGCCAACGAGTCTCCATCTCTCATCATCAGGTTATATAACTTCTTTCTCATAAAAGTTTTATTTACTAGGGACTTAGACTGATACAAATTCCCCAACATATCCCATAAAAAAAAAATTGTAGCTTCCTCTGACACATTCAGTAATACTGAATCTGAGAGAATAGTCAGATTATGCTCTTCGCCTTCTGATCCAACTTTTTCCAGTACTCTGTTGAAGTTCATATAGGTGCAATACCTGGATCCACTGTGATCCACTGATCTCTATCCACCAACAAATCTTCCATCTTGAGCTTTCACAACTCAAAACGTTTCCCATTAAAATTCGCGATCTCCATTTTTGAACTACTCATCATTTCTTTTCACCCAAAAAATCAATACCATAGATCTCCCACTATAACAAGGATTATCATAGTCTTGATCCAAACCCTTGACCACAAAGACATCCCCTTGAAGCCAAAAAATCTCTTATACCAAATGTAGATTTTAACCTTGTACAATATTTTATTGCAAAAAAAAATTCAATAAAAGAAGAGAAAAGATACAACAGAAAATACACACATTACATAGAGATTTTTTCCTTGGAAAGCCAAATGAGGAAAACCAGCATATTCTATATTCATTCATAGTAATACATTGTTTACAATCCAATATACACATTGGAGCTAGCGACATCCAAAACCCTAACCCAATGACCTAGATTAGTAAACAACCCTAATTTAATAACCAAAAATAGAAAACCATCGGCAAAAACCATGTGCCGAAAAACTGCCCAACAATGGACATGAAAATCAAGGCGACACAAAAAATGAGGCAAAAATGCAACACATTTCCCAAGAAAAAAAAATTCCAACCCCCTCGCGCTCCCAGCGCAACGTAGTAGACACTAGAGCTAGTCATGCAAAGAATATAACACATACCCAACATGTTTAGCACAACAGAAGATAAAAAACGAGCAATTAGATCATACACATGTACACATGAATTTCAATCCCAAAATCACTATTCTTAAACCAAGAACCAATGGGATATTGTACCAGGGACAATGGCCCAATTCTATTACAAAATAATATGCCAATAACACTTACAAATAGAACTAAAACCCTCCTTGGTTTCCATGCCAAAAACTCAGCTTTAATATCTGATGTCAAGGTTTTGTTAAAACATCCCTCATGGTTTCCCTCAACTTGCCCTCCAATCTGTCCAAAAGTCACTCCAAGAGACTACTGACTCAACCCCTTTCCTCTAACTTGTCTCAACCTTCTAGGGTTGTCCAAGAGTTGTTTTCACACACTTGTGATAACCCCTCATCTATCCAAACATTAGTCGTTGTTGCAACACTCAAGTTGTCATCAAATACACTATTGCTACCCATGTAACAACCCTCCAATATGATGTTGTTACCCCCGCAACAAACTTCAATTTTTTGTTGTTACATCTCCCTAACAAGCCTCAAAACTGCCTAGAACAGGTGTAGAACCCCTGTACAAGTTGGTTGTCGACCTACAACTCCTGTACTTGTTGTGGCTAGTCTATTATAGCCTTCTTAGACCTATTGCATCCACACAACAACCTTGTTTCCACCTCCTTCATTATTGTCCCAACCTACAAAAACCATGTCGCCCTAGGTTGAGGCAATTCTAGGCCTATTCCATCTTGACCAAGGCTCTTGGACCTTAGCCGCACTTCCTCCCCGCTTGGTTCAGTCCCCTTCTTGCTATAGCTAGGTTCTCTTGGCATGTCGAGCCTCTCATAGGTTGCAACCTTCCATCCCTTAGCCCCCAACAACCATGCGACCCTCCTAATCCTTTCAACCTACCCAACCAAATACAAAACTGCAACATAACTGAGGCCTAAAGGCCTTCCTCCATGAATGGACTAAGGTCACCAAAGGGTGGACTGAAATCACCAAGCTCTCTCCAAAATATCTCCACACATGTTAAATGTCACAATGACCTATCTCTTATCTATACAAGTCTTAGGAGTCAACTTAAATCCCCTCCACAAGTCAACATCGGCGTGAAGCTCCATCACAAACCCACAAAGCCCATCACCAAACCCATGAAGCCCCAACTTCCCACAAAGCCCATCACCAAACCCATGAAGCCCCAACTTCATTCCAAAGGCGGTTTTCACCAATTGAAGAGTCCATCGTGGTGCTAACGATGATTCCCACGTGCCTGAAACCTAGGCCACATGAGAATATATGTCGAAGCTACAAAACATCAACATAAATCTCGATCTATGAACAAATCATCCATCTTAAGCTTCCACAACTCAAAGGTAGTGCATTAAACTTCTCCATTTCTAGCCTTGATGCACTCACCATTTTCCTACAACAAGATTTCCTTCTACTCAAGCTCCCACACAAACAAAGATTAGATAAAAAAAACCTTGTCCCTAACTCCTAGGATATAAGTTGATCAACTCTGATACCAAATTAAAGGAAGCAACAATGCAAAATACACTTCCTACACTAACCAATGAGAGAAAAATGTGCATAAAATGTAAATATATAGTTGCAGAAAACAAACAACACAAAGACTTACAACAATTACATAGTGATTTCCTAGGGGAAACCCTTTTGAGAAAAAACCCTACACTCCAAACAGAGCTCAATGTATTATTCAACAATTGACAAAGTTTATAATACACATTCAAAGTATTTATGGTTTTGACTGGAGTGATTGACAAGATTCGAGTGCTAGAAAAATTTTGATAGCAAACAATACCTTCAATAACCTCTTTCTCCATACTTCCAACCCAAGCGCTCAATATATAGGAATAAAAAATCCATCAATCATTCTTGACTTCTAATTCCATGTGTCGAAAACCACCAACAATTTTTGGCTTTATAAAAACATTGTTTTATACATGATTTTTGGCTTTTACTAAAAACATTACTTCATACATGATATAACTACCAAACCATGGATTGGAAACCTAAGCAGTTTTGGCATCTTCTAAAATTCTTTACTGTAAGAAGTATGATACACCTTTCTTAACAAAATGCTCTATAATTATATTTTAGCACAACATTTTTATGTTATGACAATTTGTATGATGCGTACCTATAATCTGTGGGGAAAGATGGTAGTATACCTATTATTTTTGCTTAGATATTTGTAGATCAAATGATTGTCTATATTGAAATGAGAAAAAATATTTTTAATTTTGTTAAAAAATTGTTCAATTTGCAATTTTTTTTTTAATACATAATCATTATTATAAAAATTAACTCTAAATAAATAAAAATCTATACTAATACATAATAAATTATTCTAACTTTTTCGTAACAATGTTTAATTAAACATATTTTTATATTATCGCATATACAATATATCAAAGCCATTATTGGAAAAGTAGTTTGTAAGGAAGAAATTCTAACTACAATGTTCATTTTTGAGCTTCAATAAAAGCATTATAATTAATTTGAAGAGGTTGGTTATTATAATTGTTTTCTTAAGAAGACAAAATGATAAATTATTAGTGATTAAGATATTACAATATGGATAGTGTTCTATCAAAATTATTTAAGACGTGCACTCAATTCCAACCACTTCTTTATATTTACTTTAAAAAAATAACTTTATAACTAACTTAACTAATCATTGAAATTGAACTTAGGAAGAATATGTTTTACTTCTAAATAATTTATTTAACTTTATAACTCATTGAACCTAGGGATAATCAAGTTTTTTTAACTTCTACTTTATAGCTAACCTAACCCATCATTGAGCCTAGGGAGAATCAAGTTGTTTTTAACTTGAAGTTCAAATTATTTTTATAGCATTTTATATTTGATCCTCCTATGCAAACTTATTCAATCTCACCATTTACACTCTTCACATTAAAAACATGTGCCATTAACCCTACATGTCCATGGAATCACACTAACTCCTTAAGAGGATTCAACTTAATAGTAAGAAGATTCATAGGGTGAAGACAATATTTTTTTTTTTTAACAAAAACCGTTTGGGATTTGTATATTAAAAAAAAGAGCATTAGATCTCCAAAAATTACATATGTTAAAGTGAAAAGCCTCTGCTATTTCCATGAGAGTCTAACTATCTATGGAAATATAAAGAAACTGTATCAACCAGTCTATAAGAACTACAATTTTGCCAAGTAAAAATGGAAATATACAAATTCAAAAGAAACAAAAGTATACAATTCATTTGAAACCTGACTAATGATTTAGAGAAAGCTCTCGGTCTTCCTATTCTTCCACTTGTGGCATTGTTGGGTTTTCCTCTGCATGGTGAAAGTCTACATGTCCTGGCGCTGAAGGGGTCACGGGGTGGTCGTTGTTGGCTATTGAGTGAAAGGTGGATGGGAGCCAAGACTCACCGGAGCCAATAGAATTCTTTGGTTGTTGTGGGTTTTCGAATTGTTGGGTAACAACCCCGAGTTTCCTTGTGTTCCTGTTAATTCCCCTAGCATATGGGAGGGTAGGGGAAGGCTAAGGGGGAGAGGGAAAGGCTAGGGGGGGGAGGGTTAGGGGATAAAAAGAGGACAAAATGAAAAATCCCAAAGTTGTGAGAGGGAGACAGGTCACACGAGCAAGTTGAAGGTAGCCAATCATAAGAGAGGACTTAGTTACTGACGAGGTGGCTTTGTTCTAAGGATTTCACAAGTTTATCTAGACAATCTGCTTCAGTGTTTTGATAGCGGAGGATATGAAAAAAGCGTAATCTGATGAAGATTTGTTTCAAGGTGTTTATTCACGAGAAGAGGCCACTGAAATATTGAGCTGTAGAGATTGAGAGGCTCATAAGATCCTTTATGACTATTTTGGAGTCCCCTAGTACCACAAGAGATCAGATACTTCGTGCATGAGCTATTTTTAAACCCATGTATATTGTTAGAGTTTATGCTCTATTGTTGGTGTTTTTCCCCAAGCCCCAGAAAAAATCAACTACCTTTTATCCATTGAAATCATAGATGACTCCCCTCGCATCTACCACCCTTATAGGTTGAAGACAATATTAGTGAGTAAACAATGATAGTTTAAGAGCATTACATTAAAAATTAAATGTTTTTTTTTTTTTATAATCAAATTTAATTTGTAGTTAATTCATCATTGTATTAATATAGGATCACTCTTTCTATGAATATCTTATTGACATAAAGATTATAGGATATAGAGGTTTATATGTTATGAAATAGTAGATAGTTTTTTAAGATGAGAGTGTTATGGTTATATAAATATTTACAAGACACATTCATTGCATAAATAACTTTTTCTCGTTAAGCATGATATAATTTTTAGGGAAGGGAGTTGTTTTTATGAGCTAGTGCATTTTATAAGAATCATTAATATTAAAATTTTGAACAAAGGGGAGAGATTCCAACATTTTGGTTTCATCTTCCTCTCCGGCTATATTATCTAGTATCCCTCTTTTCACTTATCCTATAGGATGAGGGGACATTAGCATAGATAGGGAATATTCTCAATAATTATATAGGTAAATCATAAGTGAAGTGTGGAATGCTAAGTATAGAATCTACATGTTGATATTAAAAATGGTTAGCATAAGAATGATTGTGAAGTGTCGCAACTAAGTTATCTATCCAAAAAATTATTTGCTTCCAAAACCCTAATAAGAACTAATATGACCTTGGCTTACAATCCTTTAGCTTAGACCCCCTTATAAGCATTATTCAATATCCTCTTAGTGTGCAATATGGTCAAGACACTAGAACATATTACTAGTTGATAATCCATTTATGTTTTCTTCATTTGTTAATGAGATGTGATCACTATATGGTTTATTCTATGTTGTTGTTGATGTATTTATATTGATTATGGAGGTACCACATGCTCGTGATTTGGTCCATGGATAGTATATATTATTGGAAATAATGACATGGTGTACATAGATTCATTGCCATTATGTGTGTAGGCATGTGTTTCATATTGTCTATGGCCTTGTTTCATTTTATTACAAGTTTTCTACATGCAATGTATTCAATGATGAATGTAGTGGTAGGTGTGGATGACATGGTTAATATGACTCATCTTTTTATTGTCTTGAGTTAGACTAGGGTACTTGCAATCAAAACAAGCATGGTGAGTGTAAACATTGTTAGTTCATAAACCAAATATGAGTGCATGGAGGTGAACTCAAGATCGAATTCAAGCATGTCTTGTGCTTGGCTTTGTAATTACACCCATACCTAAGTTACAAAAAAATAAAAAAACACAAGGTCAAAATTCGGTCCCAACCATACGAAATCCTTGGCATATATGTGCACAAGGTAGAACATATGCAATATAACCCATGCAAAGAATATGCACATTGGAAACCAAAAATACAATAGTATCACTTGCCACCCAACTAATTGTCTTGGGATTTAACGTCATTGTGGATGCTTGGTGTTTATGGTGCCACATCGCCATCTCATACAAGGAATTCAACATAGATTTATTAAGGAGGTTCATGCATGTGTCAGATTGTATATTCAACCCTATGATTCGATCCAATAGATGAGATTGTTTGTGGGGGTTTACATTGCAATTTCCCTACTCCATCTTTGGAATTTTCACTTGGCATTTCATCCATCCCTGTGTTGCATTTGACCTCTAAAAAATTATCTATTGAGACCAAGAGTTGAGTATGCCTAGTCCCTTGGTGGTTAGATCAAAGGGTACCCAGTTTGTTCCTCTACTTGAGAGGTTGGGAGCTTTGTTTGTATCCTCGATATCGGATCTCCTATATTTGATGTGAGATTGTTTCTTCCCCAAAAGTTAAGGTTTGAGCTCAGTTACATAATATGAGCTCATAGTGTGTTTAGTAAACAATTTGAAGGCAGATTTGGTGGATTTCAAGCTAGGAAACTATGGAAACAAAGAAGCCCGAGTAGCCCTGTCATGAGGGAAAGAAGGTCAGCCTAATAACCATTTAATCTCCTTCATTATATGCATGTATTACTTGGTTGAATTAAGAGTGGTAATGGGTGTTATGTGTGTTCCTCTTGTTCTCCAAAATGCAACCCATCTTCTATTGTGGTTTCGACTTATTATTGTTAACTCTTCTTGTTATTTTTTGAGAAAAATACTACATTTAGAGGCTAATCTTCTCTTGACCTTTTTCTTTCATTTAAGTTTAAGTGTAAATGTTTATATTCATTAGTTTCCATTTTTTTATAGTTTATCATTGAAGCTTCAACCAAAGGTATCATACCCATGCATGCTCTATTTGTGACTTGTCCTTGGCTATTTTTTAAGTCTGTGACCTTAGTCAACCCCTTAGTTTTGGACTTTGTGGATTGAGGGAAACAAAAATCCCCAAAGCCCTCCCTCAATTCGATTTCCTTCTTGAGCAATTGACGTGATCTTAGCTTGACCTTGTTGGTAGAATTTTCACATTAGTGGGTGATTATTGGTTATGTTGATTTGGTTGTTCAAAATCCCTTTTCCTAACACTTGTATGGCATCCAAGTGATTCTTTATTTAATTATTTTTAATCTTGTATCATGGTGGATTTTTCCCTTGATAGAATCAAGTGCAAACCATGATGAGATAAGTATTGCACTATCCATATCATTGAAAATGATTTGTAGGGTTTGATTTTGATAGTATACATTGGTCCTTCAATTATTGTTTGTTGTTCTATGCAATGAACCATAGCTTGAGCCATATGATATAGTTGTTGGGTGTGATAAACCTATATTATTAACAAGTGTATATATGAGAAACAAAGAAGAATTATGTTGTTCCATTCACAACATTATCTATATGCACAATTGTTTGATTCCTTATATGTCCAATAGGTTTCAGTGGGGTGAGGATTTTTCAAAGATCATGCAACAAAGATAGAGGAGCCCATTGGGTGGTTTTTGGATTTAGACATTTTAAGCCTACCTAGGTGATTGTATAGCACCACATAAAGAGTACAACTCATACTAAATCTGCGTAAGAACCTAAATAGAAGAAATAATGGGGTAAAAATAGCATACCATGCCAACTTGAATCCATGGATGTGGTTTCTCCAACCCGACCTAGAAGAAAGAGTAGAAGAATGGTGGGGGGGAGTGAGTCTCCCTTTCTCCCTTCCTTGTTCCTCCTATGACATGGTCAAGGTGCATCCCTTGAGATTCTTGTTGGTTTTCCACAAGGTTGTTTCTTGTCTTTTTCATGGATAAGTGGGCAGTGCATGTAGGAGCAAGTCATTGTTGTTCCTTTGTTTTCAAGTCATAACTAGATACCCTATAAGGGAAGGATGGCTCATTAGGGGAATTTTGAGGTAAAAAATGGGCCTCCAAACAAAAAATGTACTATCAAATCAACTTTAAAAGAACCAATAGGATTCAAGATGATGATGTCGACCCCGTGTCACGCGAGTACGAGACCGGCCCAGTTGCCGATTCCGCCAGCATATTAAAAAAAAAAAAAAAAAAAAAAAAAAAAAAAGTTAGAAGATCAAAACTATATTTTTTTTATCACCAAACTCAGAAAAGAAAATAAATATTGCAAAAATAAACACAAATCTCCATGAACTTATAGTAACACTAGCATTGGACAAGACCTAAAACACTTTGGGAGGAAGAAAGAACCTATAAAATAGTGAAATAAAAAAGTAGAGTATGGAAAACATTCTCTTAGAATGCCGAACCTACAAAACCAAAAAAACATTTTTTTTTAAACATGTGTAATAAAACCTAACTCCATAACCTATTAACCCATAAAAACTAAAGGGAACTCAGAAATTTTATTTCCAAGTTATTCAATCATAAAAGAACTTAATAAACATAGCCCACATGATTAACTCAACCTCTTATTGTCAATATTGTTGGGCATTTGACTAATTATATGCCAACAAGGTTTGGGTCAACTTCTATCATATATCCCACTCTCAATAAAGGTGTCTTCACACTTTCCTTTCTTTTGGTAGGGACATAGACAAAGAAAATAATAAATAAAGTGGTGAGCAGATAAGCAATATTATAGTTTTTTAAGAGTATTGACCGAGTTAAAAAAATAAAGTAGATGAGACAAACCAATTTACACCAATATGTTTGATAACAATGTATTTCATGTTTTAAATAATTTTTATAAAACTTAAAAAAATAATTAATTTAATTTTATATTTTTAATAAACAAAACTATTTTATAAATATAATAATCATAATATGATAGTCGTATCATTTTGAAATCATTTTTATAATACAATATAATAAAATTTATATTTATTGCTCAATTATAAGTTTTCGAGTCATGGTTTTGGAATGGGCAGCGCTGTGGGCAGGGATCATGGGCAATTTGTCCTTTAAATACTTTAAATATGGTTAATAATTTTTTTGATAGTCAATATTTTAGTAAAAATTGTCTCAACAAATAATGTTATTGTTAAAACTTTAAAATTTAACAAGCTATTTGGTTTTCAAATTCATACATTAATTACTAAGTTAGGTTTACTGTTGTTATTGAATCTTAAAAGTTGGTTTTGTCTAATTTTGAATGAATAAAATTACTATTTTTTGTTGTTTAAAATCTATTTCTAAATGTAGAAATGGATTCAGTTTTTTTTTTGTTGTTGTTTAAAATCCATTTTTGAATATAAAAATGGATTTAATATGATGAATCACTCAAGGAACACTCAGATTATACAGAAATAATCACTCAAATCTGAAAATCTAACAATTAATTTCAAGCAAAAACTCTCCAAAAATTAAAAAAAAAAAATCATTTCGTAAAACATTTAAACTAAAACTAACTAAACAAGACCCACTGTTATTCAACCTTAAAAGTTAACTAGGCCAGGCCAGGCCCACTGTTATTGAACCTTAAAAGTTTGTTGTAACCGGAGATACCTTCTGTAATTTAAAATTTTAGGTCAAAGATCGAATTCAAAATTTTAGGATGGCCATGTAAAATGAGTTGCGTACAGCACGTGAACTTTGAAGAGTAGAAATGACAACAGCACTGTGTCTTAATCGATAACTCCATGTCGTCGTAAATAATATCCAACAATGGTCCCCACTTTGTCTCAATCCCTTTTCCAAGCTATCACTGGCGGCGTGCTCGACCTTTCTTCAGATTTTGGCATCTTTCTCAGCATATTCCTCGGCTAATTTAAAAAAACCGAAATTTGGCATCTTTCTCAACATAGCCCTCGGCTAATTTTAAAAAACCGAACATTGTAAGGAATAATTAAATGTCCCATCTCACCCTTTACAAAACGATGCGATGTCACCCTTCTCATACAGCGCGCCTGCGTGGAGTTCGGACGATTTTTTGGATTGAATTCGTTCGCCACAACTATACAACCAGATCAAGGGTTCCTTCCTTTATATTTTTTCCATTCACTGCTAATCGAAATCGCGGCCTCTGAACGACATAGTTTGCTCGTTCAGCAGTTGAAATCCCTTGGACTGTTTTTCTTAGCCGAATTCCGTGTTGTATTTAGATTTTGTTTTTGATGATGGAGAATGAGAATGGCCTCGAAGTTGCCCGGCGTCGCTTGCAGAGAATCGGCGGCCATTTCGGTACTGTTCAGTATGATTTCGGTGGGCGGCTCGACACACAGTGCACTGTAGGTGAATATTGCATTGGTAAGTTCATGGGTGTTTTTTCACAAAATTAATGAAGTTTTAAGTGGTATATTATCGTGGGCATTTTTTATTTTTCTTCCATATATATATATATATATATATATATAACGAAAGCTGGTGTTGGATAAATACAGCTGCTGGTTTATGGGTGATGATGTTTTGCACCGAGTTGCAATGGTAATGGTTGGATAAAAGAACTCTTAGACCCAGGGTGAAAGAGGTCTCGATTTTGGGGTCGGTGGGTATTTGGTAGTAGCAATATAAATTAATTAAAAAAATAAAAAAGTTTAAATATAATAAAAATAAAATATAAAATATAAAATGTCCAGCCTCTTTATGAAAATAAACAAGTTAATTTTTTTTTAAATTAATTTATATTAAACAAATAATTTGTTTTTTCAAAAGTTATTAGCATAAATCTATTATCAGTTAAATCGGATAATCGGATCAAATCCCTTATGGTGCTAACCTTTCCTCAAGTTTTTTTGATTTAAAGAAAGTTTTCACTTAGAGAGATAAGATCTCTCTCCCTCTTAGTGCCTACACTTGAAATTTGAGTAAACTTATAAGGAGATAAGTCGAAAATACGATTAAAAAAATAGTTTTCTTCCTTTCCCTTTGAAAATTCATAACTCTTATTTTATTATTTTCCTTAGGAGTCCCATTTTAGACCTCAAATTTCCCCTAATGTATTCCTAAGGATTTTGTCCTAAGAGGAAAACCTTGGGAAATTATGTCTTCCTTAGGGTAATTTTTTATCAAGATGGAGCCCATATATAGTGAACATAATTTCACTTAGGGATATTTTCCCATCTAATGAAGTATTTTTCACTTAAGTGAATGTTGAGCTAGTTTGCAATATGACAAGCCTTCAACATGATTATTGTATTGAGTGATTTAGTCTTTGGATACCTATAATTGATCTTGATGCATGAAGAATTTTATATTGGTTTGAAGTATAAATCCAAGAATGATAGGTTTCCTAGTTATGGTTGTTGTGGTTGTCTAGTATGAGGAATTAAGTGCTAGAACATAAGTGATCTTGAATGTTAGAAGAAGGAAGTTTGAGTAACATGTCAAAACTTCTTTCCAACAAGTCCCTCTCCCATACCGTCACCTTGTTAGCTTTACTCTTTCTTTTAATACCACTCCTTGTCATCTACAAACACCCTTGTTGCTTGACGTTAGGAATTGAATACATGCATTGTTGAAGGAAGAGGTCATGCTCTAGTTAAGGTTTTCTTGTTAAGATACTTGCATATTGATGTCAACATTTTTTTGGGATGATTAGCAAGGTATTTCCCATTACGAATGGTTGATAGAAATCCTACCATCAAATATTTAGATGATCCAATAATGGACCCAAATCCCAACATCAAATAGAGATATAGTCTATGTGAACAAGGTTGTCTATGCATACCTGTATTACAAGAAACCTTCTAAATGATTGACTTAGTGATTATGTATGGTTCTAATAATATTTTGATATGTTATATTAGCTAGTTACAGATGTTGGACAATGACATATTTTGTTTGAACTTGTTATTATGGACAATCAGTCACTATTGGTAGTTGAACTCTCTCTCTCACACACAATAATGATCCCCTTTGACTAGACTTATTATTATTTGATATTGCTATTAACTAAGGGCGTTCTTGATGTGTGGATGAATCAATTTTTCTAATAGACATACTTTGACTATATTTATGTTTAAAACTCTTTTGGCCTCTACGAAATTTTACTAATGCTTAATGTGATGATTATGTATGAGTCATGAACATGCTAATATTTACTTAATAGTGTTGGATATTATGATTGTGTGTGTATACCTAAGATTTGATCTAAATCATGATTGATATGTATTATTTGTATTATTGAATTGATGTATTTGGTGAGTGTGACAGGGAATAACTACATGCATATGGACTCTAAAATGAGTTAAGTTACATGGACCCAAGTTGGGGCCATGAGACTTATGTCATATGATTTATAATTTCTTTGGATAGTGTTTTTTGATATGTCACTAGTTGTATGCAAAGACATGGATGGATGTTGCCAATTATTATTACACATGGGTAAGGGTTGTACGAAGGAGGTGTGGATTTTTAGTATTAATAAAGGAGGAGTAATTTCCATTTTCTTTCTTACTAGAAACTCCCTCTATGTGATGGGATGGATAATTCATATTCTCACCCAAGAGGTTACAAGTTTCTATGAGGGTAGTGTTGACGACGATTTCAGTCAACAGTTCTTAGCTAACAAAGCATTGCCAAGTTCTCCCCCACATTCTGCAATTTCTTGCGCAAAGTCGTACGCCCTCCCGTTGAGTTATCGATACACATCATGATTCTCGACCTATGATTCAAGAGACCTTTTATCCCATTTCCCACACTCTTAACCTCATTATAATCTTACTCATAACCTTCAAGATTTCATTCCATATCATATAAGTTTTCAAAAATAAATATATTATTATATATTTATTATACTTACTCCTCATTAAAAACCATGGCATATTATATCCACATTTTCTCTTTTCCAAGATACTCTTATACCATGTCTTTTCATGGTCATGACTTTGCATGATCTCACGACTCCAAAAGCAAAATCTATTATTATATTTCCATGTTCCTTTTCCATTTGAAACTTTATTAAATTTTATGGTCTTCACTTTGTCTTTAAAAGTGATTAGTTTACCTTGTTTTTTTAACCACTATATGATGCTCTATATACACGTGCCTTTCCATATATAAAGAACCAACCATATTATTAAGGCTTTATTTGTTATAGGCATTGGCTTTGTATCTATTTTCTCCATACAAGTTTTGGTATTACAAGAACCGAGGTTCATCCACTAAAGCCAAATAAAATACTACTAAAGCTACCCATACCCTACCATTGCATGGTTAATTGCGCAAAAAGACTATCCAATCTGTCAAGCAAAACCAAAAGTATATTTGAACGTTTATGCCTTGACAAACGATATATGCTGCTTAATATATGTTATTTCGCTTCTCTAAAGACATAAAAGAAGAGCGAACCATCATTTAAAAAAAAATAAAAAAATTGAGAGGTATGCTTGGAGTGTGGTGAGGGTTTTTTTTTAAATTTATCATTCATCTTTTATTTTTCGCAGGGATTGGTGGGATTGTTGGTAGCAGGGAGTCTTGTGAAGCAGTTAACAGATGAGGGGAGGATGAGCTTTGTTGGTTCTCATAAGGTGAATAAGTTTCCTGTTAGTTTGTTATATTTAATCCTGATTTTATTTCAGCGTTAATTGGTTTATGATATGCAGGTCCTCACCTTGTGTTATCACCACCATTGTTCCATTCAATTTTGGCTCAATTTTCTTCTTTCTTTCGCTCTTGGTCTTTCTATTCTAACCGTGTTCTAGAATGGCTAAAGGCTAAATACCTTGCCCAAATCTATGAAGAGATTTGTAGATTCCGAAACTCCAAAAATTATATGGAAGCATTTTAAATTAAAGATCAAAACTCTTCACGTTCTGAAACAATCTTTTTATTTGTCTTCTTTTTAAAATCTTCACCTTCTTCATCTTTTAACATTTAAAATTCTAAAAAGAAAATAAAATAGAATGAACTAATGAATTATTTCTATTGTAACATGGTGGATATAAACTTATTTCATTTTCACATATAAGTACAAAATTTTGTTTATCTTCTTCATTTATTTTATTTGTTTTAGTATTCTTGTTATTTATTATATTTTAACTTAAAGAAAATTAAAAATATCAAATCATTACAAGATTTTATAGTTTATTTTGGTAGTCATTAAATTATTTTCTTGTTTAATTAATTTTTCTTTTAATTAACCACTTTAGCACTAACTTTTTCTAACTTTTCATTAGTTTTGCTTTAGTTACTTTCTTACTAAAATAAATACAAAAACTTTATCAATTTGTAATCTTCCTTGTATGCATTTTCTTTACTCTTTAAATTCTTTTAAGATTTACTTTTATTATTTCAAATTTATAAACTCATACACAAGAGCATAAAAATTATAAATTGCATAAAAATCAAATATTATTAAAATGAAAATATACAAGGCAATGAGATTCATGCTTGGACTTTAGGTTAGAGGAGATTTTCCCTGGAGTTATATGTGTTTTCTTGTTGGGGCTCTAAGCTTAGGATGACATTCCTGTCTCTCCCCGCCTAGCCCCACGGGAAGTCGAGACGTTGGTGTTGGGGACTCCCTAGTCCCTTGACGTCAACAAGTAGGTCACTGACTCAATTGCTTATGAGATATAGTTGAGATGTAAGGGTTTAGAACTTTTATTCCTTAGTTACTATTAGTCTTTCATCATGAGTAAATGAGATGGAGTTAATGAGGTCTCACCCACGATACATTTGTTTCCCCCATCATGAAAATTTGTGTACTTTAAGGGATAGAGTGGTCATGGCCTCACCCTCGACATAGGTTGTGAAGGGTTGGATTGATCATGGCCTCACCCTTGACATTGATATTGGTTGGAAATTATTATTCTAAGAAAGAATATCCTTTACATGCATTGCATTTTAGAAATGATACATTTTAAATAATGTAAGTGCACTCATGAAATTAATATTCATGTATTTAGTTCACACTCGTTTAGATAAAGAGGACATCTATGGGTAGATTAGATTTAATTTAATTACCCAAATTTGAAACTAAAACTAAACACTAGAGACATGCATTCATAGAACTTATTCATCTCATATTTTAGAGGTTTTATTTATTTGAAAGTAAATTGCCATGTGCACACACACCTAAAAGAGTTGAAAAAGAAAAACATGGAACATGAACGAGCAAAAATAGGAAAAGCAGATGGGAGTTGGGTAAATAATATGCATTTAAGTTAATTAGAAATTAAAATTTATGCATGGAAGAGACATGTGGACGGGTGAATAATAGGCATAAATTGAACAAATAATTAGGAATTGTGCATGAGAAAGCATGTGGCATGTTGCACAAGTACTATAAGAAGAGAAGGCAGGTGGCCATGGAAGGCACCTTATGCTCCCTAATGTTGGATGGTTGCTCTAGTTCTAAAAACTTTAATGGTAAAATGGTAGAGAGTTTGGTCAAGATTGTGCTAAATTCCTAATTAGGTTTAGTTTTTGGGGTGGAGATTACATGGCTCATTGAAGAGATGAACAATCCAATGGTGAAGAGGGTACAATCCATTCAAATTTTTTATATTGTATACACCTTCATACAATCCTTACAACTCGGGGGTTCCAGGGAAAGAAGAGTACCCTTAGGATATGGTAGGGTGGTCAACAAGTAAGCTTTCATTCAATTACGAAAGTAGAGAAATTTAGAAGATGAAATTTGGAGCACTCTCTTAGAGTAATATTGGAGCTAAATATTCAAAAGGAGAGTCACCTACATCCATCTGAGAAAGAGGTATGGTTTTCTGAAAATTTAGTTAAGTTTATATATGTGTGTGTGTGTGTGTGTGTGTGTGTGTGTGTGTGTGTG